>JAVCKT010039274.1:0-17830 GCA_032273925.1 Rhynchotus rufescens
GCCACATGCTATAGGTGTGCCTGCTTGAGCAGGAAGGTTGGACTAGATGATCTCTAGAGGTCCCTTCCAACCTTAAAGGTTCTGTGATTCTGTGATATGTTGATTATCAAGGGTTTAGTGGGAGCCCCTTGTCAGAGTCTTCATGCGTAGGTCATGTTTTGGGACACGTATCTTATGACTAAGGCATTCAAGTTGTGTATCAAAATGTTGGATGTTGGGTCATCAAGGAAAAAAGCTATCCGCTGAATCTGTTGAAGAAATAATTCTTCACTTCCCCCTCCTGGATTATTTTTACCTGCCTCTGTGTTTGCAGGCAGAGTTTAAAATGCTATGAACATCAGAAAATGGCTGATCATTTGGGGGAAAAAGCTCCATTGCTGCCAGCACCATGAATCTTGCCATGGTCATTGAGGTCATGGGTGGCATCTTGTGTCTGTGAGATGCGGTGGATCCTGGTCTCTGCCAGACATTGAGTTGAGGAGGCCATAGTACCAAAATCCAAATCACATACAATTATACATTTTATTTAAATACATAAACACTTATTTTTTAAGCAGGTTGCTTTTATGGCCCACCTAAGCAAAATTTGGAGACTCATGACCTTGAAAAATCATATTTTAGAAATGTTCACCACCAAATATATGTTGGCAAAGCCTCTTTCACAAGATAGTCACTTTTTTGTATACTACTTTATCAAATAGGAGGTGCATGAAAAGACTAGATGAGCTAGTGCTACTGTACGGGAAAGTTATCAGTGGGTGTCTGTATAAGGCTTTGTTTTCAGTTGGTCATAATCTGGCTAAAACTGCAGCTGCAAATTTCCCAAGCCTGGTATTAGCCCCTCTTGAGTCCCTGGGAAAAGTTTCATGGAAAAATATCTCATTTTTACTCATGGAAATGCTCTTATATCTGTCTACTCACGATGTTCAGCTTCAAAGGTTTAACGCTTAATGGCAAGGCACTTGCACACCGAGGATATGCCTTGAGCTTGTCCAGGCTCTGGTGCAAATTGCATGTTATCAGGGGAGGCTCATTGCAATTTGGCAGGTCTTCAGTTCAGTGAAGCTCCTCTCCTTCCTCTTTCACATGATTTTGGGCAAATACTTGGGCAATTTGGCCAAGCCTGAGCTCTGTAGGTATAAATGTGCAAGCCTTTCTTCACCACAGTCTGGTCCTCAGATGTAATAAATAATTATCCCAGTTAGATGTGCTTTTCCATTTACTTTTATAGTCCTTGTACATTGGTTGCATCCAAGGGCATTTCTATTTAATGCCCTATGAATTGTTGTTTGATTTCTTTTTGAATTAATGTCTAAATCTTACTGGATCTTTACAATGAGTTCACACGATTTATTTTTTCCCTACAAAAAATGAGCAGTACTGTCTGGAACTGATATATAGCATCAGTATAATTTTTGTCATTGCCTGAAAAATCCTCAGTTCTTTCAGAGTAATGATCTATGAGATCCTGTGTAAACCTGAGCCAAAACTCAATCAGTCCTATATGATCTCTTTTTGCTATAGCTTGTAAACAGAGAAGGAATTGAGCACAAATATGGAATTGTAGCTCTGGGAGCTTGTGACTATTCACTTGTTGGTAGTTCACTGGAAATATAGAGTTCAAATTGAGTGAACTTGTTTTCATGGAATCACAGAATATTCAGATGTTTTAAGGGAGGACTAAGAATGTCAACCTTTTAGTGCTTCCCTTTCATCTCTGTCTGTTTTTAATTCTCTCTCACAGCTTTGGAAATGAGCGGAACAAAGAAGGATGTGTGAAATACTCCACATTCTTTGGTGAACAGGACTCGGGAGTGCAGGCAGGGAGGTGGTACTGTGCATGTGACTGGGTGCAGTTGACTTCAAGGGAAAACAGGAGGTGGGCAGCGAGATCTTTATCAACACATGACCAAACAAACAAATATATTTATCAATCTTTATCAACAAATGAACCTTAGTAGAGTAGGTGCAAGCGTAATGAGCTGATGCATATTAACTTTCACATGCACAGGAGGCATAAAGTCACTTTAATCAGATATATGATGTATGTCCATCCGGGGATGGGGAACATATAAAGGAGCAATATACATTAGGTGGGCTGGTAAGTGTGTAACTTCTGAGTAGCTTAGCCAATGGGGAAAAGGAGAGGGAATAACTCAGGAAATTAGGGTAAAAGGAGGCTGCACCTTCCTGTAGTTTGAGAGAGACCCTGGCGGACTCTCCCTTTTTTGAATAAAAGTTTAGGTCTCCTCTGTCTCCTTTGTGGATATTCGGTTCTTGACAGTGAGATTTTCCGCATAGAAACTTGCTGAGAAGACAGGCAAGGACAAGAAAAGTTCAATCAAAAATAAATAGGGTTTGTTTCTGAAAGCAGTGTATGGCAGAAAAGTTTGAACAAACTTGTAAATAGGGTTTTGGTTTGTTTTAGTTTGTGAAATGCAGAGCAATGAAAACTTGCAGGTGAAAAAAAAAATGTGCCATTGAGTGATTTCTGCTCATTGTGCTACAGCATTTGCCCCATGGCTTCCTCCAAGAGAGGCTGCTGCTTCCAGGAACTCTTGCACATGGGTTTTCTTCTCTTCCTCCAGTCCATATATATTTATATACACATATGTGTACACATATATATATTTGTATTCATGTACATGTGTATATATATGTGTATAAAACATATATATATTTATAAAACAAGCAGTACAGACCTCAAGTCCTGCAAGGAAGATAGCTTTGCAAAATTCAGTGATATTAGCCAAGCTATTTCTTAGCGAAGAACATGAGAAGAGTTGAAATCTCCCAGGGAACAGGTGGCTGAAAAATTAAGAAATCAAACTCGAAATTAATTGTAGCTAATCAACTGATTGGGTTTCTGATCAGCACAAATTATCCAGCCCTGTGATTTTCACAGCTGGTGGGTAGCCAGCTGATGACATTCCTGAAACTATAAATGTAATATTATGAATAGATCTCTGACCAGTGGAAGTGTATGGAATCAGTGAAAGGTGCAGAAGTCTTTGAGTGCTGAGACTATAGATGAATGTATGCAGACTCACATCTATTTATTTCCAATAAAAAGTTTGGGCTCAAGAAAAAGTCATCTTTGCCATGCCAAAAATCATTTGCTTGCCAAAGTTTTTGCAATATCTTAGCAAAATTGTGTGATGGAGTTGGTGGTTGTCCAAAGCACTTGTATAACGTTGGGCAATATTGGGTAATTTCTTTGCTGTGAGGAAAACACTAGGATGCAAATGAGTATTAAAGATTGATGTGCAGATGCAAAGGGGAGGGCAAATTTGAACTGCACAAGCAATCATCTCGTGTATTGGTGTGTTACTGTCCTGGGAACAACAGGAATGGGGAGGAAACAACATATGGAAAGAAAATATGTCAGCTGAATGTAATGAGTCACTGTTGTAATTATTTTCATTAAATATTTTCTTTAGTGACATAGGTACAGAAAGTAAGACTGCATTGATGGAATTTGCTACTGGCATAAATTTGGGAGTATTTTTCTGTCTGGGGATGGAGGAGTAGCAGGCAGCAGGATGGAAAGGCTGTCAGTGCTAATACAAGGATAATTCAACAAGTCATAGGTATTTGTTGGATATACATATATTTGGGTTGAAAATTAGAAGGCATCCAGCTGCCAGAGCAAACGGATTCTGAAGTGATGTAGAAAGCATTTTGAAAGGATGTGGAGCTTCTAGAGAGGGTCCAGCAGAGAGCAACAAAAATCATTAAAGGACTGAAGCAGCTCTCATATGTGGAAAGTCTAAGTGGGCTGGGCCTGTTTAGCCTAAAGAAAAGAAGGTTGAGAAGGGATCTGATCAATATGAATAAATACCTGAAGGGTCAATGCAGGGGCCAAGCTCTTCTCGGGTGTGGGCAGTGGACAGGTGCGGACAAGGGGCAATGGGTGCAAGTTGTAACACAGGCAATTCCATCTCCATGTGAGGAGGAATTTCTTCACTGTGAGGGTGCCAAGCCCTGGCACAGGCTGCCCAGGGAGGTTGTGGAGTCTCCTTCTCTGGAGGTCTCCCAAACCCATCTGGAAGTAGCCCTGTGCCCCGTGCTCTGGGTGTCCCTGCTGCAGAAGGATGGTTGGACTAGATGATCTCTAGAGGTCCCTTCCAACCTTAACCTTTCTGTGATTCTGTGTGAAGTAGCTCTCCTGTAAGAATAGTGGAGGGAAATGCCGTTTTAGAGAGAGAGCTTGATGACTTCTAAGAACTCAATTGCCTGGCAGTGAGAGTCACAGGAGAGCTTTCCAGTTTTAACACATGTGCTCCTTGCCTGCCTCTCCTGGTCCCTTGTCCAACTCCGTGACACCTGGTGCTTGCGAGAAAGGTTGCAGGCAGGAAAGTCATACTTTAATCTGTGAGCCTGAAATGATGCAAGCTCAGAGCAGATAACATATATAAGCATATGAAAGCAACCGTCTTGACAGATATATTTATTATTAGCCAAGCTTTGCCAGAAGGACCACAGACACAGCCGAAGATTGGAAGATTCCTGGCAAAATTGTTCATGTGGTCTCTCATAAGGTGGGGGATATCAAGGAATTTCTGCGATTTTTTTTTTCAAATGTGGCTGAACAGAGACAGATCTAGAGACAAATTGGGATGTTTTACTGATTCAAGAATCAAGGATTTGATAGGGGAACTTGATCAAGCTAGCAAATCTGTTGAAAATCTAAATTTATGGGGGTAATATATAATGGGTGTGTATGTTTATATAGTTCTTCTAGTAGTTTCCATGGCAAACCAGAGGCCACTGTCATGTAAAGGGTCTATTCTTCATGGTTTGAGGGTAAACTAATCCCCAATAATGTCAGCTATAGCAAATGCTGAGAAAACTCCTTAGTCAGTAAGACAGCAGATAGGGCTGGGAGTGGGAAGGATGTGTAATGCAGTGTATGGCTTAGTGATACTTTAAGTGGCTTGGGCTTAGATGTTATACAAATGGAGCTTCAGTTTTAGAGTATTTTGTCACATAAGACTGAATCTTGAACAAAGGCTGTTAAAAATGTGAATCAGCTCTTGGAGAGCATCGGCTCTCGGAGAGTGTTTCTGAGTCTTCTGAAGGTTTGGTTGCAAAATGAGATGATTTTGCTTTCTCTCAAGGAGATGACATAGGGCTACAGCACTTAACGGCTTTTGCTCCAGCTAAACTTTCTAAATTCAGAGGTTTCGTCAACTTTGTTATTTTTCTCAAACTTCTAAATTTTTCATTCTTACTAGGACATCCGAGAAAGAGCCAACACTTCCACCTGTGACAGCAGTGTTTTGTAACATTAGCTGGCACGTTGTGCTGCACTTATTGCTAAGGGATTATTTTTGTTTTTGTTTCTGAGCTGTATCTGTAGGCTATGACCATGTGTGATGTGTGTCTTTTTTAAATTTTCAATAAAACATGAATCTGTTGTGGGTATACTGCTTAATGTATGCCAGGGATGACTGAATATGCTTTGAGTCCTACTGAGGAATACAGAACTTTCAGTGTTATTAGGAAGAGGAGAAGAATCACTGTGAGTTTTCTGATAGAAAAAGAAACTTGAGTAGCTAGGGCCAGAGCAGAAGATCTGTGAAGCAGCCCCGCCAGGAGCCTGGCCTCCGTGTCTCCCTTAGGGGTTGAGTTTTTGAGTCTTTGTTTCAGTCTGGGCTACTCACATCAGGAGGGGACAAATCCCAATGAACTCTTGTGAGATGAAGATGAGAGAGTGCAAGGAAAATCACCATCCCTAATCCAGCAGATGCAGAGCTAGGAGAAATAGTTTTCCCACTGCTCATACTAAATATAGAAAATATGTCATCTAACTGCCTTTTTTTTCCCCACCATATTTTACTAAGATTCATACTTATGCCATCCTTTGCTTTGTTTATTCTTTTTGCTAAGCATTCTTCATGCTAAGTTTATTCTTTTTTTTTTTTCTGCCAAAAAGACTGTAAGAAGGAACATAGATGAAAAAAATGCATTTTTTTTTTTTTTTTTATAAATAAAAAGTGGGGAGGATATCTCTGGATGGTATCGCAATACTGTGGGAAGTTTGCAATGAAATTCTTATCCAGGGTGAGATTCAGGGAATTTCTTTCCAAAGTAATAGAAAGCAGGCAGTAGCCTCCAGGATGCCTGGCATTTCCTCCTCCTGGAGCTTGGTAATATTCACATACATCAGGCTGTACTAGTTTGTGCATTTGGGTCTATCTTGTTTGGGTCTATTTGATATTCTTCCCACAAATAGAGCTTTCACGTTTTACTCCTTTAATGATCTCTACATCCTTCACTCAATGCCATATAATCGATTTTTTCTGTACGTATACTCAGATTAGTTTGAAGTATATCCTCTGCCAAACTCTATGGTGCAGTTTGGAGTTACTCTGTATTTAGTGTTTTTTTTTTTTTTTTTTTTTTATCATTAGCCTGGGTTGTCCTAATGCATCCTAATGCATCTCTTTCTAGAAAGTGAAAATCAGTTACTTTGACAGCATCCCCTCATCTCCCCACGTGATCAGGAAAGCAAGAAACTTTGCATACTTGTTCTGTTATCACTGCCTCTGCTGTCATCATTTTGCCTTTGCCATCTCTGAATTTTTACTGGCTCTTTCAGCTGACCTCTCTCATCTCATGCACTGGAAATAGCATCTTATTGTCTCTCACTGAGGGCAGTGCAATCTCCTTTCTAGCTTTTGCTTTAGCTTTAACTGGAATATATTTTCATTTCTGTTTCCCTAGGAATGTTCCCATCCACCTCATACATGGGACCTGGTGTTGTCTTTCTCTATAAAGGACTTTTAATCTATTTTTTTTTGGACTTGTTGCAAATCTAATTAGGGCAGTCACTCAATTTCTATGATTGCTTCACTAGTACATCTATGAGTGCTGCCGTCAAGGCAAGCCCTGCTGCCCTTATGCAGGGCTCTGCTTTCCCTCTTAATGTGGTGGTTCGTGTGAAATGTGACAGGAGGATCTGAATCTATGGGATCTAACTCCATAGATTTTCAGGCTCCCAGAGAAGGGCTAAAAGAAATTAAAAACCAGCTGGCACCAAGGTGATTGGACGCACGGCCTGTCCATAGATGCTTACATATGAGAACATCTCCACATCTCTCATCAGCAGCAATCAGGCTGCCTTAAACTGATTGCAGACATGCTCTCTGTGGCTTCATTTAAACCTAAAATTGCTTTTTTCTTTCCATCAGAAAGCTAGCCTTTGAGGCAGGCTGATGAATCGAGAGGCAAGTGCCTTCCCCTGTGTCCTTGGAAGGCTCTTGGTGCATCAGGACTGATGCCCCTGCCAGATGTCACCCTGGTGTTGATTAGATCCTGCCTTGCTTTTATTATCTTGTTTACTAGGCGATTTTTTTCTTAGAAAGAAGACGACATCAAACAGATGCTTTGCTATCAATCCTTATTTGGGAGAGGTAGTGCTCGAGATAGATATTCCCACAACTGAGGCTGGACGATCTGCTTTCGCCTCTCAGCTCTGCTACCCATCCCTTCCAAGATGGGGTGAATTGCATGTCCTGCTGTTTTGTTTTGTTTTGTTTTGGTTTGGTTTATTTTATTTTTCCATCATTTTTCCCTTGAGGTTTTTGGTATCATCTTTCCTCTGATTTCTTTTTTCATCATTATCAAGACATCATCATCAAGATGTTGTCTTGAACCGTGTGCAGCGGAGCCCATTTTACAGTGTGAGAGCTGAACACTTTAGATAGACGTGATTTTTAAAAGCCATGATTTTTAAGAAGATTTTATTCCTAATGTGTGTGAAGGGACCTACAAAAGGTGTCTGTAATCAAGGGAATATTTTGGAGGTGACTTGCTGGTTTGTGCTTGAGCAAGAGGCTGGATCATGACTGTGGCACCTGCAATAGTGGTGTCCCTTCCACTAGAAGCAGCACAGATGTCAGATAACTTCTAAATGAAAACCCCAAAATGATGCTGTGAATGCCTTAATTCAGAATTACCTTGAAGGCAGCATGATGGATTGCTAGCAGAACTTAACCTTTAATGAGGTGTTTTTCCTCTAACTTCATAAAGACCATTGATGCTTAATCCCTTTAATCATCTTTGTTAAAATATAGCATCTCTTTGGGAGAAATTAATATTAAAGGGAAGGAAATCATTTTTGTACTCACAAGGGGAAAAGAAAAGCAAGGAAAAATAGAATTTCTGAATTTCTGCATTGAGATGTAAAATGACATAGCAAATATTCTTCTTAAAACAGCAAATCTGCAGTGGACCATCTCTTGCCTGTTTTGTTTTCCCTTGCCCTACCACTACAATATTAATTTCCAAGATCCTCACATTTGCTGTGGTGGTGTTACTAATTAAACTGTTATTCATAGGTGATTAATATCACTTGAATTCAAATGAAGACCTAATAACTGGCTAGATTTGAAACAATTCTCTTACCTTTTTCTCCTTCTTTTGTTTTCTAGAGTTGGTAGAAATGATTTGTGTTTGTGAAGAAAAAGAAAGGTATTTACCAGCAAATACACATACAATGCAATGTTTCCCCAAATATTTCTCTTCTAAATGCTAACCAGCAATTTTAAAATCTCTCTGGGACCAGAAACAATATTCAGGGACTACAATGAGAAGCTATGTAGCATGAACAGAAAATAGCTGAAAGGGAATATGCACAGTAGTGATAATATATTTTTAAAGGTGATAATTTGTTGCAATACAGTGAAAAACAGATTTTTAACACTTAATTTTGGTGCAGAGATGAAAGGCAAACTTGATAAAATTTCTTTTGAAACCACTGAAGCTTTATCCTTTTAAGCCCAGATGCAAAGATAAGGCAGTGCTGTATGAAGCACATATTATGCTTAGCAGCATATTTAGCATATTAGTGCAATTTTAGGCAGAAACAAGCTGTAATGAAGAGAAAAGAAGACTTTTCAAAGATGGTTGCTTGCAGTATGTTCAATGATTTAAATCAGATTCATAAGCTGTGATTTGGAGTACCTGGTCTGCAGATCTTTCATTCTGCTCTAAAACGCTTAGCAGATAAGTATGGGAGGAGGAGTGGGAATTACAAAGCTAACATGTTTTCAATAACAAGTTCCATAACGATATTCTTCTCTATCCCTATCTTTGCAGAATTCTGTTGAAGTACTTTTCCCTTAAATTAAATACTAGAAAGTTCGCTTTTTTAATTAGTATCTTCTTTCTTATGGTTTAATGATTGTGCTAACCATTGACTCCTAGGGAGTGGGTGGCATCTGGACCACGTCACGTCATGATGTGCGCAACATGTGGTGGTAGTCCAGATGATGTCAAGTTAAGACCTTTGAGCTGTTCACACTTTGTGGGTCAGCAGTTTCAGGCTGAGACCTGTTTTTCAGACTGATGATAATCTGGATGCTCTTGGGAAATATTTTGGCTGCTCAGTACTTCTTTTGATAACTTGTGATGGATGTTAGCCTCATGTTTTGAGTTCTCAAGGAAATAAATATTTCCTCAAAAGGAAAGAACAATGAGATGTGTGTACATATAAAGAAAAGGGAGAGCGTGCTTGCGTATGTGGACCTGTTTTTTACGCAAGTGAGAAAGGAGGGATGAATTATTCTGTATATCACTTCTCACTTTGAGATGATCTTGCAGTGTGGTTCCCAAGTCACCTCTAATGAAGCAGCTGGTAGAGGCAGAGTGAATAGGCAGGTCTGCAGCAGCGTGGCTCATATGTATAAATATAGTATCTGTACATGGTGCACATTCTGTCTCCATTTTCCACTTTAATGCTCATCAATTCTATAAAAATAATGGAGGCTCCAAGTGTTTCATTAGCAGATACGTCACCTTGCTATGCTACCGGTCATCCGGCTGCTGGTATTTGGACTGCTTAACCTATTACTGGACAACTATGGAAAAGCAGAGGGTGCATTTGCAAAAAAAAAAAAAAAAAAAAAAACCAAAAAAACAAACCAACCACCCAACAAAAAAAAAAAAAAAAAAACCTCAACCACTAAACAGGCAATTGTGGAGCTCTTACACTTGTATCTCTTTCAAAGACTGCTGCAGCAGCCACAGAACAAGAATTCAACACAAGTAGGTGAGGAAAACTCCCCCTTCGCCACCAGTATCAGTTCAAATTTAGTTTGTGGAGAATGTGGTAGTGATAGAGTACAGAGCTGTGCAAGCTGACAGGCTCAGTGCACCCTAACCACAATATTTAAAGTCATTTAATGAAATTTAATGACATCTCATCTTCGGCAGCCTGACTGAGCCAATAACTCTCCATTATACATTGACAGATATGATAAATGTTGGGGAATTGACTCACAGAGATTACTAACAGCTTCTAGATACACTGCTCTGATGTCAAAATCCTCAAAAAAAAAAAACCCTTTTAACACCCTTCCCCTGAGTTGGACTAGCAACAGTCATGCTGTTAATTAAATGACAGCATATCCTTTAAAATGTTCAGCATTGCACCAGGAAGGAGCCCAGATTTTTAAGTGTTCTGTTAAGTGCCTGCAAAGAGTGTGATGAAGATGGATGGGGCAGTTTGGTAAAGAAGAAGCTGCTTTTAGGAGCCATCTGTGTTTTTACTGATAAGAATGAATTTTAACTAATGAAAACTTCACTGATAAATGTTGCATACTGTGGCAATTTCACAATGTGATTAGATTTTATAGAGTAACTTAGCAAAGAGAGATGGAGTATCTTGCAAGGAGCATCTGCCTTATTTTCATTACAGTCTCCCTTCCTCCCTTCCATCTAAATTGATGCATCTTGTTGGAAATTTTTACAAAAGTTTGGCAGCCTTTAAATAGCAAATAGACCTGAAGATGTTGAGGGGCCCTATCATTTTTAGGAGTCAAGGGAACTCTCTCAGTCAAGGTCAGGGTTGTCTGCAGAATCCAATGATTTGAATTTTTTACATTGCTGCTTACCAGAGCTTGTAAAAAAAAGGTAGAAAAAGCAAATCCTTATGGTCAACAGTGATCTCTTGCTGTATCAATAGCTCTTCTGGGGCACTATGAGGAAGAATCTTAGCAGAAACAATCTGGGTTATGTGTTGTGTATGTTCTGCGGAGGGGATGATGCTTTGGTGCCCATGCATTGGGGATGCCACTTTTTCAGGTAGGCTGGGTGTCCCTCTCCTGAAAACATGTACTTTTCAGAGAAGTGGTTTAGGTGCTGGACAGCTCCAGACACTGTAAATGTCCACAAGACCCCGGTGAGATTTGTCCTCTGCTAACCCAGAGTATCTAGCCTAGGAATGTCTCAGACTCTCAGCATAGGGAAGGGAAGAGCGAAGGATGGATGGCATTGGATAAACAGAATCTCATCTTGCCTCCTCCTTCAACAGCCTGAGGGTCCTTTAACCCTCTTTTTCTGCCTGGAAATGAAAAGGGAAATTCTTTAATTCCCTTTTTAACCTGGATGCCATTTTACAAGTAAGGTTATCTCCTGGCTGTGTTCCCTCCCCACTGCTATACTTTTAAATCACATTTATGGTAACCCAAAACTGCAGAAATAGTAGCAAAGGTTCTTGTTTCTCATCTCTACTTGCACATGCCATGTTGTATTGATTCCTGGTGATGTGATCCTGATGTGGCTTTTTAGTGCCCCCTGTCACCTTCTGTAATATCTATTGCTTACTCATTTTTTCAGTGGGTCTAGATAACTGCAGCTTATCTGCACATGAAACACAAGAATGGCAAAATAAATGCATTTTTCAAACCTGAGCACCTAGCAAGACTAAAAGTAATTATTATGGGCTTTTGATTTTTCCTCTGAGCTATGGAGCACTTGAGTTATTCCAAGTTTTTGCCTCAGAAAGTATTTTTTTTCCCAAAGTGAATGTCAATATTCCAGTGTGAGGGATGATATTTAGAAAAGAGCTATGTGAGGCAGTAGCTTCTTGCATCCCACGGCAGCTCACTAGGTCCCATAAACACAGCCTCTTCTGTATTTATCTTTTTAGTTCAGATGGCAGTTACAGATGCCAAGATCTATACTGCACAGCCCAAAAGTCTTAATCATAGATATGAAAGGAGATACGAAATCAGTATGATAAAGTCTCAGCATCAGCGTAACTCTTAATGCGCCAACACTGTCATGGCCTTTGGTTGTTTGAGTTTGTCTGCAGCTGCTATTTTCTGTCTTACTGAGCTAATATGATACTTGGTAGGAGACCTTTTCTGGAAGGACAGAGAGAAGAGCAAGGCTAAAACAGGGAGGACGGCTAGCAGAAGTGGATCTCATTTTCTCCCTTTCCTTAACTTGAAATTAGAAAGCAAGATATATGAAGATTAAAAAAAAAATCAATATGAAGTTAAAGAAAATGAATGTGCTTCAATTGGTATTTGGTCAACACTTTCAAAAACCCAGCACTTCAATATTGCCTTGGGTTACCTCAAATACCTCAGTAAGACTGATGAAGTATTACTATTTAGGGGAGATTATAACTCATCATTTAAGACAAAAGGCTATTTTCAGAGCTCTCTTCATTTTGGAATCACATCCTTGCAGAGTCCAAGAGTGACCTTTGGGTGAGTTTGGGACAAGCTGCAATCCCCGAAACATGTCACATCTCTGGGCTCAGTGGGGCAGAGGAGCATCAAGAGGCAACTCAGAGGAGTTTTACACTCTTCTGCTTTCTACCTGTTTTCAGTACAGTGATTATCCAGCTTAATCTCTAAAAAGAGAGAAAATAAAAAGGGCTTTTGTTGCCTCTGGAGTAAAAGTGCCCTTTAGAGACTAGATTTATGCACAAGCTCACTCCTTATTAAGCCAGTTATTTGGTAGGAGCTAGTAGAGCTAATTCTAAGTGATGCGCCGAGTACCCTCTAAACTTGATTCTGATTAAGTAGCAATTTCATGTCTGCATCCATTTCACTATTTTTCTCCTACTAATCACTTTGGTGATATTCCCCCTTCCCCCAATAAAGTTTTTTGTGAGTAAGAACAGTGCTTCTAGCATTAGGAGGGAGGTATAGAGCTTTCTTGGTTTCTGAGGTGTTGAAGGGAATCAAAATGATATAAATATATATATATATATCACCATCTATGTATCTATCTAAAATCACATACATATTTCATCAGCATATAGGTCATCATATATATACATATACATTACCAAGCTCCTCCTAAGAAAGGTGAGGGTAGCTGCCTCTGACTGTACTCTTATGATAAACCCTGTTTTTACACACCTAAACAATTATTTCAGTGTTTGGTGGCTGACTGAATCCCATCTGGTTTTCTCAGATGTTACAGAACCTGGTTTGCCAACGTCCACAGCTCACGTTGTAGAATTATTTTATAGGGTGCCATGGAAATTTATGAGGTGTTGAAAAAAAGAGATATTGCCTCCTGTAGTATTTTGTCCTACAAACATGATTCACTAGTGCTTGGACTTACAGGGATTTTTGATCTCTCCTTCTAATTTGGCTTTTGTGAATGGCTCTTTTCTGCTATTATAAATTGGAAAATCTTTGGGGAAGACAAAGAAATATTATCAACTTTGATAGAAGAAATTGACCCAAATAATTCAGTACTAGAATGAGGAATAAGAACAGGGAAAATTGCATTCTGTAGACTGGAAAAATATACACTGGAGTCTTTCTTTACCTGTTTGTGATGTTTTTCAATGAACTAAGAAAAAGGGAGTGGGTGGAAAGTGAAACATCCTGAAACATATATTATGTCTTTTTTAAGATATTTTAAACCCTTGTCTTCCCGTTCCCTTTTTCTTTTTCCCCCTTCTTTTCTTTTCCTTTCTCTTTTGTAGAATTTTTTACAGCCTCCTTTTTGGAGTTGATACTGCACCGAGTGAGGGTTTGTTCCCAAAGCTGAACATTTTCCAAGAGGTATCGACACTGACAATATGTCTCTAAGTGAACTCTGCATTGATAGGCAGTGCTTGGTGCTGACCATTTAGCTGGTTGTTAACATATCCTGTTGATATTAAATAATTGTGCTTATAATTAGCAGGCATAAATTTAGATACTCTTTGGAAAACACATGTTCTCCAATATCCTCAATATCTTCAATACCTTTGCAAACTGAAACCACACCAAGGGTTTTTAAACAGGTGGAGTTGGGAGGGAATAGCCAAATTAGAAGCAAGCCAGGAAGCTGTTGGGAAAGATCACAAACGGATCCTTAATTGCCATAAGAGCACAGGATCCTGATTTTTCGGTCTCATCTGAAAAGCAGAACCCCCTATCACCACTGCATTGGTGGGATTTTTGTTTTAGATCGCCCATCTAAGACCAGGATTTGGAAATGTTGACCATTTCTAAAAGCTTCAGAGAGACCTCTGTCTGTCAAATATAAGCTGTTTGGCATCATTCATACTCACCAGACTTTCACATCTGATTTCTCGGGAACTACTGGAGTTGGAAACTAATTCTGCATGTTTTTCTGACAATTGACACTCCATATGTTTTCATTAGGAACAAAGCCTTAATTTTACAGTTTCATTTTTAAGGTTTAATATTTTTAAGATGACAGAGCTGGAAAACATGTCTGTCTATGTTTTTGCGAAAGTGGTGACCCAGTGTAACCATACTTTTTTTTAATAGATCTGAGGTTTCCTCACATATTAAGCCTTTTAAGCACCTACTGTTTCCTCATTTAAAGGTGTTAATGCTGTCCCAAGAGTTCCAAAATTTGGATGAATCAAAATTTCAGTCCCATTTTCTTGGGAACCTTAGTCCCACTCAGTACTTAAAAAGTCATTCATAAGCATACTTATCCCTAAGCATCTCCATTTCTCTAGTATCTTAAGATTTTCTGTAGGTATCCTCTTCAAGTAATTTCTGTTCCACCCCTACCTAACTCATATGATTTGACAAGGTCCAAGCAGAGGGCCAAGCTTATACATATTGGAAAAAGCATGGTGGAATATTTGTTCAAATACATGACATCTAAGGAACTCATTCTCTAGGTCAATCGTATTTTATATATAAAGACATATTTGAAAGAGAAAACTGTTAGT
Source organism: Rhynchotus rufescens (assembly GCA_032273925.1). NCBI lineage: Eukaryota > Metazoa > Chordata > Aves > Tinamiformes > Tinamidae > Rhynchotus > Rhynchotus rufescens. The sequence continues at coordinate 14,957 of JAVCKT010039274.1, forward strand.
CATCTATTGGAGATTTGCAAAACCCACTTGGATGCAGCCCTGTGCACTGTGCTCTAGGTGACCCTTGCGGGTACAGCACCCTTTAGATGACCTCTAAAGGTCCCTTCCAACCTTAAAGATTCTAAGATTCTAGGATTTTATGATCCAATATTGAGGGCCAAATTTTTAGCTGATGTTCTACAGTGTAACTTGGAAGTACATCTCCTCCTTTTGAGTGGTGTTGGGAAGATCTGATCTCTGCTCTTAAGATTTGTCCATCTGCTTCAAAGGAATGGTAATTTAAGGATAAGAGTATTGAGATAGAAAGATACAGTGGTGTTATTTTCTCAGACACTGGTGATCTTTTTAGGTAAATAACTGCCCCATTTGTCTTCCTGATCACAGACAGCCCCTCTCCACAGGGACAGATGCTATTTTCTGTGTGTACGTGTGTCCTGCTTCTTGACAGCCTCTGTGCCTGCTCTGCCTTTCCCCTGCTTCCATTTCCAGTCCCTGACTACAGGGTAATTTCACCCGAGTGATCTTCTGTCACGTTAAGTTCACTCAGTTGTCCACTCCTAAATGTCTTTGCCACTTCAGAATGGCAATGACTTTAAGCCAATTGACTTCAAGTTAGATTTGCTTTCCCACATTGCCCGTGCTGTTGTGCATCTGACACTTGTCACTGGACTCCTCACAGCCATGCACCATGCTGGTGTGAATGGCATGTATGTCCTTCAGGCATGATCAACCTTATACCACTCCAAATCAATGCTAATATTGCTATTTTGACAATAAAAATATACCTGGAGTTGCTGTGTTTCAATTGTTTGGGAAGCAGAACTCCTGAGCTTTTGTTCCCGAGCTTTCTTCATTTTTTTTTTCTGCTTTTTGATGTGCAATCCCACACATGATTTCTGGAGCTGAGGCTTAGAGGAATGTGCCAAATTCCTGCATCTCATGATAAGACATTTCCATCCTCCATAATTTCCATGCATGCATACCAGGAATACTGGTAGACAGATAAATATGAAGTGCAGAAATTACTTTCTGGGCTCTCTGGTAATATTTCTACTTCATCCTTTGGCTCTGGAAAAGATGTTTTTATGGTTTATTTATTTTATTTATTGATTTTCTTTCCCTCTTGTCTGTAAAGGTTGCACCTTAGCTTTAAAATAAGAAGTGAAGTGCATGCAGCACACTTGGTTAGCAGAGTATTCAGCCTCCATTAAAAAGGGAAAGTTTCTGCATGAAAAGTTTGCCCATTTGTATCGTGACTGAAATCAGCCACAGCATCTGCCATCAGCTGGAGAAAGGAAGGCGAATTTAGTAGCTGAGTCTTGCAGGAAAAAGGAGTACCTAGAGAAATTCTTCCTTTGCTGAACAGGACCCCGAGGAAGGAGAAAAGTGAGTTTTTGCTAGGAAGTGCAATGTATGGATAAAAGGCTGCTGCAAATCTACAATGTTTGGGAAGGGTGAAGAAGCAAAGAACTGAAATGATATTGTTTGTGGTCTCTCACCTTCAAGAGAGGCTTTTTTTTTTTTTTCCCCTATTGTGTTTGGTGTCAGTTCAGTGGGAGAAAGGCCTGGTATTGGCTCATTTCACACATTCTGTAATCCAGGAAGAAGAGGATTTTCTCAAGCTTCATCAGATAAAAAGCTTCTCCTCAGCCAGAGCCAGCAGAGCCTTGAGAGGGCACCTGTCCTGGCCAGACAGGAGTGACATGCTTGGCTCAGGTGGGACATCAGAAGAGTTGGTCATTTTTATAGGAACAAAGGTGGAAATGTGGTGTGCTAAGGTAATATCCAGACATCACCACAGAGAAATCATCCCTTTGGAAACAAAAGTAAATAATCTGTTGCCAGGCACAAGGCATGCTTATTCCTGAAGGCTTAAGAAGACAAGTTCATGAAGATGATCCATTTGGAACATCCCTTCTTCCACTGATATCCCTTGCCCGTCAGAAAGCCAATGAAGACTCTTCTCGTTTTAAAGCAATACAGGTACACTCAGCAGTTTCTTACCTGCTCTGGAAAAACTATTGCCTTGAATTGGTTTCCACCACCTCTCCACCAAGTGCTCTGTAGGGAGAGACATGTCAGCCTTGTGCGGTTGCTCAGTCTCATCCTTGCATTTGGTGTCAAATGGGATAACAAGGAACAGAAGAGCTTGTGAAATGGTGCTTGGCTGCATGGTAGTTTCCTGAGTGAAAGTGCTCCAACCTCCAACAGATAAAATTTGTGCTGTGTTTAGCATAAAATGATTGTGAGTAAAGCCACAGTGTTGAATGGGTACATTATGGACCTTTTCATTCTGAGGTTGGGGCAAGTATAGAGCAAAACATACCTGAAAATTATGTTAAGTGATAAAGTTGGTCTGAGAAAGCTGCAGCTAAAGAGCACTGAGCATTAATACCGAACTTCATTGAACTCTTCTGCCTCTCGGTAAGATAAAGAACATATAGTTCTTCTAATCATTTGGAAAAATAAAGTAACTCCTTTAGGTGACATCACCTAATAAGCATTTGGTAGTAGGCTCTGGATCATACATAACATCTCTTGTATTTTAGTTCTGCCATTGCAGTGATTGCATCTCTTGCAGATGAATGCTACAAGAACTTTCCTAAGGAATGGATCCCAGAATGGGGCAGAGAGAGCTCTGTATAGCTTCAGAGACTGTAAACTTCCTTGAAAGAATCTCGTATTTCTGTCTCTTTCATGGAATCATTTACTTGCTAAGGTTGGAAGGGACCTTTAGAGATAATCTAGTCCAACTCTCTGCACACACAGAATCACCTAGAGCACGGGACACAAGGTGGCATCCAAGCGGGTTTTAAAGATCTCCAGAGAAGGAGACTCCACAACCTCTCTGGGCAGCCTGTGCCAGGGCTCTGT
>JAVCKT010039419.1:0-17815 GCA_032273925.1 Rhynchotus rufescens
GTGCTTTCTTTCATGTGATTTCTTGGTACATTTGAGGCGCCTCACTCGCTATCCATTATTAATGGTGCTGCCACACTGGTGCATGCATTCACCCCATGGCATAGGACTCCCCTTGTCCCCGTGCTGCCGGCCCAGCTGGCGGAGCAGACAGGCAGTTTTCTTTCCCCTGCAGGAAAATAAAATAAAGCTCCTCACCCCTTGGTTCTTCCCAGGCCTAAACTGTAGCTCGCAGATGTGCAGGGTGCGCTGGGGACTTCCACGCGCGCCAGGGTTCGCAGGAGCCACCGCTCAGGCGAGTGGTCCATGGGCCGGGGCGCAGGAGGACAGGAACAGTGCGAAGGTGCTTGCCAGGCCCCAAGGCACAGAGCCTCCACACACAGACAGCTTCAAAACCTGCTTTGTCCGTGCGAAGGGACAAAGCAGCGGCTCAGTGTCTAGCGATGGGGTCGCCCTGAGGTGCTTTGCACCTCCTGGCTGGTGGCCGCTGCCCTTTGGCCACCCTGCCAGGCTGTGTGCATGGCTGCAAGGCTGAGGTAGCGCGGAGTGAAGGCCGTGTGGCTCGCGAGGGTGCAGAGGGTTGTAAAAGCTGCTACAAGGTTCAGAGCAAGTTGCTTGGACTACCTAGGTCCTGGAAAACACCTTGGAGTTCAGGAGCAACAGCAGAGGGTCCTTTGCTCCGTCTGTGCTTGCTCAGGTGCTGCTGGAGGGACGGAAATGGAACATCTTCACTGAGGGGCCTTGGTCTGGAGCTGCTTCTGAGGCACTTGTAGACTCAAGGACATGAATGTGTTGAATACTAGGGCATACCATAAGGATCCATGAGGATTTTTTTTTCAGGATTTTTAATCATGGGAACAACTGAAGAGATGGTGGGAAGGCCAAGTTGGTGACAGACTCTTTCATCCTGCTGTTTATTGTGATAAGAGTTTAAACAAATTGACCAAAGACTTTTACTGAAGGGGCTTCCAGCAGACTCCTACACAATGCATAGATAGGCTCTTTAGAAGCAGAAACAAATAAAGAATTAGATGGAAATGCAACTTTCATCACTAATGAGTTCCTGCTTTTGTTTGTTTTTTCATTTATGCAGGCTGGGGTTCAAGCTTTTGTTTCCGTTACAGAGCAGGAAAATGAATTTGAGAAAGTTATTGGCTTGGCAGAAAGGTTTGTTATTCTACTCTTTGCATTCTATATGCAGCACAATGATACAGCTGAGATCAAAGAGAGGGTTCAGATTGCTATAGCGCTCCGTTGTCTCAGCATTTTCCTCTGGCGGAGATGGTTAGCCATCCATTCATGTCCTGTGCTGAGGCTGGTTTCTCTATCAATGTGAAGTAGTGGGGCACAGGCATGAGATCCCTTCAGGCCTGGCAATTTTGGGGCTGCCACGATTAACAAATGTAACTGGGAGACCATGGTTCTGATGAAACCATGCCTGGATTAGGAATTAATGTATTTCTCCTAATGCTCAGGGCTGTGCTCCATAGGGAGCAGCCTGAGGCATGAGGATGAGGAGCCTGGAGGAATATCAGAGACATAGCTCCTGTCTCCCTCAGGACGCAGCATGACGTGTGGTGTTGATATTTGGGTTAGCTGCTATAGGAGGCTTCATTGCACAGAGCCACTGGCGCGTGGAGCACTCATCATGTGAGGAGTGTGCAGATGGCATGGGAGAACTTAGGACAAAGTTGAAAAAAATGCAGGCAAGTGGCATGCACAGAAGCCTGCCTTGCTATCAAGGGGCTGTTACATGAAGAGCAAGCGACTTCTGTGACAAACCGTGGGGGTGGACCTGATGTCCTACCAAAGCAACGGTGAAAATTGAACCAAATGGGTTTTGCCTGCAGTGCCTGGGTGAGGTGATATTGCTGATACACCTGCTTACATGTCGCTAACATCTCCTGTGTCCCCCAGGTACCACAGCTGTGTCATGCCATGCTTTGGGGTCCACCCGATCCAGAGTGGTGCGGAGGGGCAGCGCGGTGCCACGGTCCAGGTGAGGCGCCCAGCTCCTTTCCGTGCCAGCCTTGTGTCTCTATTACTGTGTATGGAGCCTGTTTAGCCACTTGGACGTGCCTGCTTTGGCTCTGGCGCTTCTGCTGTCCCAGGACTCTATGTTCTGTCACCAAGGAGTGGAAACAGGCACTTGACACTTTGTCAAGGTCCAGATAAAGTGCACGTGTCCCTTGTTAGTAGAAGACAAGTTATCTTGTGAGCAGCCCCACCAGTCAAGCTCTATTTCTCAGGGATTTGTGACCTCTGCTCCTGCGATCCCAGTTTCCTACGTCCTCAGTGCTCCCAGCGCAGTGCTGAAGTCCTGCCCCGCGGCACCAATGCTACTGGCTGCAGTGTTACCTGGTTCCTCTATGTCTAAATCCTCCCTGTGGAGCTGCCTGCAGGTCCCCGCTGGACTCTCCCAGGGATAACTTGGTTGACAGTCACCAAAATGAGGGATAAGAGACAGTGTGGCCACGCCACCTGATTTCCAAAGGGATGTGTGCTGGGTGCTATGGCCAGCTCTGGGGTGCACCCAACCAGACCTGCTGATCCGGAGCCCTCCGTGCTGCATCCGTGCATGGCCGTCTGGCTGTGTCCCCCTGCGGCGGCCGGTCCGGGGTTATCTCGCAGGAAGACCGGTCCTTGTGAAGTGCCTGTGAGGGCACAGTGGCTTTGAAGTCCCGCTTAGCACTGGCCTCTTGCTGTAAATAAACACAGAGCGCAGTTTTGTGCCGAGAGCGCTTCTGGACGCACAACAAAGCAGCAGGAAGGGAGCAAGGGGAGCACGCGCCGTGGCGGGAGCTCCAGCCAAAGCAGCACCAGATAATTTCCCATCTCCTTAGGGATCGTTATTCCTGCCTGGGAAATTCTGGGCGGAAACTCAGCTCTGTGCCGCACAGGGCCTCTGGGCTGACTTGGTCCATGACAAGTACATGTGTGGTGCACTGATGTGGGCTAGCAGAAATGTGCAGATGTGTGGGGAGCTAACCTGGGCTAGCAAGCACATGCAGATGTGTGGGGAGCTAACCTGGGCTAGCAAGCACGTGCAGGTGTGTGGGGAGCTAACATGAGCTAGCAAGCACGTGGACGTGTCATCTTGCTCTGAAATCATCCCATCTGTGCAGTGCATTCATACCCAGTCTCCGTATGCTGGGGGGAATATTTATCCCAAAACGCTCTTAAGTACCAAGAACTCCCTGAAAGACTAGAAAGACTATCAAACTTCTTTTCTCTTCTTCTTTTTCTTTTTCTCCTTCCCAAGTGCAAAATTTTGGGGTAGGAAAGGGGGATTTTTCTAAGAAAACTTGGAAGTACTATAACCTTCTGTCATCATCATAGTTAACCTGAAGGTAGTTCCTTCACCAGATCTCGAAGGCTGCTCAGAACTTCCTCACAGAGTTCTTGAGATGCCTTTTTATTTGCAGAGGTGCAAACTTCCCTGTGCTTTCACAGCCCGGGCTGAGGAAGGAGTCTCCGTGGCTCCTCTGAAAGGGCGGTGTGTGACCAGTCTGGCAGACTGGTTCAAGGAGACCTGTTCTCCAGCACCCACAGCTAACACTGCTCTGGGTCAGACGCCACCGAGGATCAGATTCCCAGGGACGTGTCACATTGCCAAGACTCCTTTCCTAGAGGTTTCCTGTGTCCTTGGAGGCCAGATGGATAGTGAGATGTGAGGAAGATGGGGGTCTGTCTTTCCCTGCTCACTAGCGCAGTTGCCTGGACCAGCAGCCCTTTGACACTGCTTGAAGTCTGTTCACCTCCTCCTTAGAGGGCTGAACAGTTAGATTATTCAGAAGTTGTTAGTAAGGCAGCAGACTGGTCATCTCTGCTGTTTTCATCATGAAAACAGATTGTTTGGTTTTCTGCGTTTTATTTGCTTTTCAAGATGCATGATAATACAGATATGTGTGGGTTTGTTTGCCTTGACTCAACTTACCCCCTGGCTGTTTTCACAAAACATGTGAGCTGTAGCTGGTTTATTACAGGACTTGGAATCTGCCCTCCCTCTCTTCGAGAAATACAAAGATAAGCTGGTGGCCGTTGGAGAGGTAATGTGCTTTGATTTCAGCTTAAGCAGAGCTTGCTAGATTTGCCTACATGCAAAATGTGAAGGTCAATGTAATGCACTGCATCCTTAGCGTCCTCTCTGGTCGCTGCTGCTTGCGTTGCTCCTCACAAACAGAGGTGAGATGAGTTGGGATAAAAACAAAACAAAGCTTTATTTTCCTAGCTAAACCATGTTGCAAGAGAAAAATGAAATTGCAAAATCCTTGAAGGTGGGAGCGCTGCTTGGAGATCTTTGAGATACTGGATTCCTGCAATGAAAACATTGCAAGGGAGCTAGAGAGGCTGCTCTAGATCATTATCAGGAGGAGCATTTCTGTGTGTGACAACGTTTGCTTCACTTTTCATTACTCATAAGTTACTGTATTTCCTGGTATGTCACCTTCCCAAAGGTGTTGTCCTCTGCTCTGTTGCTTCATTGACAAGAGCTTCTGCCACCCACTCATAAGAAAATTAAACCAAGGAGAACGTTAGGTCACCGTTGTTTGAAGGCTGCCACGTTTCATGCTGTCATAAACGGTTCTTTGTGCAGGTTGGGCTGGACTTCACTCCGTGGCTTGTGCCCGCAGTGCCGCAACGCGAGGAGCAGCAGAGAGTCCTGGCGCTGCAGCTGGCCCTGGCCAAGCGGCTGGACTTGCCCGTGTGAGTTGGGAACCTCCCTCATGCATGAGACCTTAACTCGGCCGCACACCTGTTTCCTGCCCTACATCCCTGCAGGAATCCTCTGCAGAGCTCGAGGGGCTGTTTTGAAGTCTGAGCTTATCCCAGTGCTCAGTGGCTCGAGGTTATAAAAAATAACAATGCTTGTAAGCAGTTGTGTCTAGGGGGAGGGCATCCTTGCCAGAAGCTGCCTGGAGAGATGTTCCTCTCCAGCTGTGCTGCTGCCGAGCCCGCGGGAGACTTCCCACCTTTCCCCCACAGGAGCCCTCGGCTCTCAGTTCTTCACCATTTTCCTCTTTGTGCCCACACCCCCCTTTCAGCGAGTGCTCCCCACACGGCACCATGCAGCACAGTCATGTGGTTATTCCTCTCAAGCCTTCACTTCGTGCCCCGAGTAGCGAGGAAAGGCTCCCGTTGTAGCGAGGCAGGATCTCATCTTCTTTGTTTCCACGCACAGACTGTATTTTTATGCACGTGCTGTGTGTAGTGTGTGCATGTGGGGAAGGCTCAGGGCTGTATCCAGGTGCCTGGGGCACTGAACAACAGAATAAGAACAAGTTAAATATAATCAGAGCCTCTCAAAAGATTCTCCTAAATGTCAGATGGGTGCAAATGAGAACAAAGAGGAAATAGCACATAGCCAGCAGTGATCACTGAAAAATAAATGTTTGGAGGAAATTAAAGATCGGGTGGTCTGGAGCACTAGTGCTTTGCTCTGTACTGTGTAATCTGACCATGGTGCCAGCCTGAGTCATCGGGAGAGGCTGTGCCAGACAAGGATGTCCTTGGATAACTTGCCGCCAGCTATTACCCTTGCACCCTTTGGACCTGGCCTAAGAGCTGTGCAGGTGGGGCTGAGTGAGGCTTATCCCAGCTTGTGGCTTTGATGGCTGTCCCCATTGAGGGCAGCCCGGCGTCAAACAGCATCGTGAGCAAGGCAGGCAAGGCAGCGCTCGCAGCTGCCTGTCCGGGCGCCTTCCGACTGCCCAAGCACAGCGCGGGGGCAGCGGGGCTGTGGGGAGCGAGCTCTGCTGTAGCAAGTGCCTGGTGACATTAACTGTGGGCGAGTGCTGCAAGGAACCCCTCAAAATGAGGTCAGCTTTTAAACTTGTGCTTTCGATAGCAAAAGGGTGCGGATCAAATGGCACCGGCCAGGGTAGCTCCACACAGGAGGGCACAAGACCTTTATTCGGCCCCACGCTCGGCCGTGCACCGGAGTGGCCGGTGCCTTTATCCCCTGGCCATGCTCGGAGCGCAGAGCGTGTCTCTGCTCCCTGTGCCTGTGGGGTCTTTATTGCTAGGAGAAACGCAGCCCCGTCGGGAAGGAGCACGCTGGCACGTCGGGGAAAAGCGACGCGCGGGCTCGGTGCCACTCTCCTTCCTAACGCACACATTTACGTGGAGCAGGAACGTGCACTCTCGCTCGGCTGGCAGGCAAACCATTGCTCTGCTGAAGGAGGAAGGTAGGAGGGCTCCTCTGTTTTATTTATTTATTTGTAAAAGGCGGGAACAGGTCCATATACCATCCCTTTTGTAGCTGGTCTCTGGGGTGCGTGTACAAGACGGGCGCCCGTCCCCTCTGTTGGCACGAGGGGCTGATAAGGCGGCTCTGCCTTCAGTGCACGAGTCAAGTTTCAGTGAAGTCTACAGTGCAAGGTGGAAAGCACAGGGAGCTGCTCAGTACCGACCTGTGAATGGAAGCAAAGCAAAGCAGGAGCGTTTATGCCCGGTGGAAAGCTAGTGAACAGAGACCACGAAGAGCACTGAGACATTGGGGGAAGGTGGTGGAGCAAAACAGCTGCTGTGCCTACATGATCTAGCGCATTTTCTTTGGAGCCTGAGTCTGATTTCAGGAGGTTTTTTTTCCTCTCTCCCTGTGGTCTGTTTTTAGCAGATCTGTATATTACAAATGTGACTTACCTTATGGGAAAATAAAAAAGGATGTCCATATCCCTGATTTAAAGAAAGCAACCAGATCTCTGCCTATAGTATAAGCGCAGCAGATGGGAGCAGCAGGACAAAAATAAGGGAGTGTTAACTCTGGAAGGCAGGAAGCTGGTCTGTCACAGCAAAGATTTTCTCTGTAATTACAAGTCTCAGCAAGGGCCAGGCAAGCGCTAATTGGAGAATGTGTTGATTACCAGTTGTCTGCTGCATGGTGGGCAGCCTGTGTGTGGTGCTGTGGGATACCTGCCCCAGGGCGGAGGGCGCTTTGGGCAGACTCAGCAGCCATCTCCCCATAGGGAGGGCAGGGTGAACAGGTCCAAGCTCTGTGTGTTTTAGTAATTGTGCTCCTGACCCCCTAACCTTGGAGCCTTTGTGTCCTGCGACAGGTAAAAGCAGACACACGGCTTCTGGGGTGCCCAGCTCTGCAGCCCAGCCCCATGCCATGAGCTCCTCCCTAGGTTTTACTCGTGTGTTGTAGGTGTTCAGGACGCTCTGCTTCATAATTTCGCTGGAAGACCGTCTGCTGCCCTGGAAGGGGTGCGAGTTGGCTATTACTTTTCTTTTCCCCCAGCTGTCACAAGGCATAACCAGGTTAGTCCTTGCTGAGTTCCTGGGAGCCCTTTCATTTTCCCTGGGTTATGAGTGGCTTGCACCAGCCCTGGCCTTTTGCCTTCTCCTCCCTTCCCAGCTTTTGTTCTTCAGTACCTGAACCACTGCAGAAGGTAAAGGAAACATGCCAGTGTCCTTCTGTGCTGCTTTTCCATTTTCCCTGTTGGAAAGAAAATGAAATATGGGGAATATGGGAAAAAGCTTAAGAGTGACCCCATATAGCAACTTGAATCCATCTGTGCCTGTGCGACGTCCCGTTAATGCCTCTCTGCAGCACTTTCACCAGAATGTTAAAATAACCAGTGTCTTTTCACCATCTTTTTGAGTCTACTTTTGGAGATCCCACATAGCTCTTGTCCTGTGCTCCTCCAAGGACCCAAAGTTTGTTGTATAGTCTATGGGCAGAATTAAGCACCCAAAGCAGCTATTCTGAGTAGCTGTTATTTCCTCTCCATTCCGCTCCTTGGGTTCATAAAAGGCACAAGGTTTTTGTAGCACCTGAGGTCTTAATGTATATGAATACTGTGTTCAGCCTGTGCTTGCAGTTTGTTGGAAACCGAGGATTATCTCCAAAGGCTTAAACAGTCTGAATGCCACACTGGATGATCCTTTGCTTATTCTGCATGCAAGTTTAATATAGTGCAGGTTGCTGTATGGATTGCTGCGGTGAGACTGAGCTCCTCACGTGCTATTCTCCCTTGGTTTATTTTCCTGTCCACACAAGCGAGCGAAGTTAATTAAACAGATTCCACTGGAGAACATTTGCTTGGAGACAGATTCCCCTTCTCTTGGTCCAAACAAAGAGGTAAGTCTCTCTATGGCATTTTCTCTAAAGTTCATGCGCTCTTAGGAGCCTTAGCACTGTGTAATGTTCATATATACACATATTTTTTTGCTGGTCTGTTGTCATTACCAAGGAAAAAGAAGAGCCACAAGTAGCTCACAAGATAGAGAAGCAATCTGTAAGTCAACACTCAGCTTTTGGGCTGACCTTACATGACAGCTGCTCCGGTCATACACACAGAGGAGTATTTTTGTCAACATCTCGAGGAACCCTGTCAGGTGTTGAGCAACGGCGGGGGTTGTTGCGTGGCCTCTCTTCTCCATTGGACCATGAGGAGCTGGGGCCTGGCTGCTGCTGAGCTGTTTTCTGGGCGAGCAGGATATCAAAGCAGAAAGCTAGGCTTTCCGCTGGCTCACCAAACATCTGGATGGCCTGTGTGGTTTAGTTCTCAACACACACAGGCCTAGATGCTCTAGGATTGTCTCACCTGAGGAGTTACCTGTTGGTTGATGGCTATGGCAGTTAACGGCAAGACTGGCCAAGACACTAGATTTACCTTCTTCTGACAGTGAAAGAAAGGGAATTTTCATGGAGAATTGCTCAGCTTGCAGCTAATCTTAAACAATTTAAATCTTGCCAGGATTTAAATCCCGTGCTGCAAAAGACAACTGTTGGAAAGGGTCTTGGGAGAATGCTTGAAGTGCTTTCCCAGCCAAGGAGCAGAAAAGAGACCCTCTTGATGTCTGGCTGGTTGAATTACTGTTAAAATGATTAATGCTACTGGAATGTTAATGCAATATCCATAATGCTTTAACACAGCCAGGGGCTTGGGCAGGCATTTTTTATTGTTATTCAGTCTAAACAAAATATTCTTGCTGATTTTTAGTTAGGCCAAGGTCAGCCAGCATCTTCCCTATCAAGTAGAGTTAGACCTCTGAAGAACGTGGTTCTCTTCCTGCTGATAACCTCTCTTCAGAGAGAAGCAGGGAACTTCCAGCTGTTACTAAATATTTGTTTTTTTCCTCAATAGCAAGAGTAGCAGCATTTCTCAAGCTTGGCTCCACCATCTGTCTTTAAAAATAGAAGCACATTTCCGTAGTAAGCTCTTGATAGATCCAAAATCGTGTCCCTTCCATCTAATTCTCAAAGGATGCATGTGCATGGAACGGGCGAGTTGATCACCATATATTGGCTAGTCAAAGAGAGTTGGGAAAGTTAAGTCTTGTTATGGTGTTTTTCTTGAGTAAACAGCCTTACATTGCTGTTAACTCTTAAGTCACCCAAGACCTCCTAAGAGAATATATGTTATCTTTGTTGCTTTGAATGGTGATCTCATGTTTTTCCCCTTCAGCGTTGCTTACGTTCCTCTATAGACACAGCAGAGTGGGAGCTGTTGGCAGATGCCCATCACATTTGAGTTAGTCGCTCAGGGTCTCTCACAGAGATGAGTTTAAGGGAGCATTTCCCCTTACGTTTTTGAATTCCTCCACAGTGAGCTGATAATTGGCTCCTGTTAGTGCAAGGACTGCAGCCACCTCCCTGTTGTACAATGGAGGAAGAGACAAATGGGCATCCTCACAGTTCCCGTGTCTTTCCCCTGGCGCTGGAAAGAACCTGGATGCCCTGCTCGGATGCAGCTGCCTGCATTTGGCAAGGTGGATCTTGCCAAGATATCTGACACTGTAATGCCTCTGACACCAAAATGCCTACTCCAATTTGGCTTTTTTTTTTTTTCTTTTCTTAACAAATATAGTATGACTTTTTAAATCACTTCTGTTCCATAGCCTTTTGTAAGTCTGGTCAATCACATTTGGTATCTGTCCCAAACCACCGTTGCTGGTTATCTTTTAGGAAAGAAACGAACCAGAGAACATCGGGATTGTCTGCCAGTACATTGCTGACGTGAAAGGAGTATCGGTGGAAAGAGTTCGTGAAGCAACAACAAGAAATGCCTTGAAGCTTTTCCCCAAAATTAAACAGCATTTGAAACAGTGAATACTCTTTTTTTTTTTTTTTTAAGAGAATATTGCTTAAAGATAACACTTTGGCCACTTTTTTCAGGCAAATGCACTTTTTTTTTTAGTGTGTATAAAAGACTCAGATGGATATTACAGTTTTTCTAATATATAAATAACCTGCTCATCCCAGTAAATGAGAACCCAATAAATTTTATTTGCTGTATTTGTACATGTGTTTATCTTTTTGTACACCTACATTATTTTATGTACATAATTTTCTTCCCTTTAGCTTTGGTAAGAAGGTCGAGGGTAAAATTCCACTAGGAATATCAAATTGATAGCCGACTGTGAAACAAAAGCCAGATGGCAGCAGAACAGAGGAACCAGATGTATACTTCTGCATCTTTTAAATGCATCAAGTTATCTAAAAATGATCATATATTTACAATGCGGCAGCCTGTGAACCTAGCGCACCTATTTCAACTATATTTTAAAACTCAGAACTCATGACTAGAATCAGAGTATTCTTATATATTCCTGTCAATAAACTGAAAGCAAATCATGGAAAACTCCTTTACTGTGGGCAGTTAAATTCGCCAATTGAGGTGACAGGCAAATACCTGCAGTCCCAAAGAAACTTCAGCAGGTTTCGTTTATTGAAAATGTGGATTTTGAGGGGAGTTACAGCCTTGCCTTGCGGTGAGAGTGGGCAAATCTTGCTACGACGAGGACCCCATAGGAGGAAGAGGATGTTTACAATTTCCTTGTATTTTCCAAAAGCTTTTCAATCAAGAAATGTAAACATCTGACTCCTGCATAGTATCTTTCAAGCCCAGTTTGTTGAAATTTAATACACTGCTACAGTCGTTATATCCTAGCTCAGTGGGAACTTCTCTGGTTTTCAGAGTTCTCGTTCTGAAGTCGCTTCCCATGTTACAAGACAAGCACCCATGGCATTCCTGCCATTCAGGTTTTCCTGTGCTGTATGAGAGACCTTTGCATTTTAAAGCAAATCAGAGAGTTTAACGCATTGTAAGATTAAAATTTTTGACTGTAAAGACTGAAAAACATGATCTGAAACTCGCACAAAAAAAGGAAATAACAACTGTGTGCCTGATGCAATACAACACAAAAATTCTGACTTTATTTTGGAGGAAGTGTGGGTGTTTTGGCAACCTTCTACAATCACTGTCCCTATGAAGTCCCAGTTCCTTTGCTCACTTCGGATTCCTGCACTTGAGCTCAAATTTTACAAAGATAGATTGACGACTTTTTAACTTTTTTTTTTTTTTTTTTTTTTTGGGTGATGGCTTAGATAGAGTTTTAAGGGTTGGAAGAAGGAGGAAGGAAGTAGTAGTTAAGAACTGAGATGACTGAAAGAATCCGGGTAGGAGTGATAGCTAGTGAAATACACCTCTAACGGATGGGATATCTTTATTTTGTGAAGTGACTCGGTCTCAAACACAAAGGCAGTGTTGGAGCGATGTATCATCCGAAGATGGCATTATCTGCAAGAAAAAAATCAAAAATAGTTACAGAAATAAGTTGTTCCTTCAAGAGAATATGTTACAGCAGGAACAATAACACTTTCCAGAGCCAGAAAATTTCAAGGAAAATTTCTGCCTGGTATTTAAAGTTTTGGGCACAATAAAATAATTATTGGGGAGGCAATTAATAACAATTGTTTTCAAGTGACTGCCTGATAAATGAGACATATCCGACCCTTTTCACTGCTTCCAGGAAAATAGATTTTTTGTTAATGGTTGCCTCTACGGAAGCAATTTCTTTCTTTGTCTCTAGTATGAATCTTCGGGGCGAGCCTAAATTCAGGCTTCAAGGGTAGATAATAAAAGGACAGCGGCAGCTTAAAGTTAAGTTTATGCTGTAAGCCTTGACATCAGTGGGGTTATTCTTAGGTTAATAAATTGCCCATGAAATGTAGAAATCATGACATGCACTTTTAGTGAACTCCTGCACGGGAGGTTTCTGACAGGACTGCTCTCTCTTGCTGTGCAGCAATGTCCTTGGGCCCTGCTCCTCATACAAATGTTTGTACCTCAAATATACCGACTGTGTGAAAAATCAGAAGCATTAGGACTTTGTCTTGATGCTGTCACTTTGTCTGGTCTTTTCCTTTCTTGTTTAGGAAGTTACTTACGGAAATAGATATCTCTGAACATGAGATCATACTGTCCCTAAATAATCAAGTTCAACCTGGCTTAACATCACTTTACTGATCTCAGTATGGATGGTGGCAGAGCAGAATTTGACCTCATGTTGATCTGTTGTGAATAAACTTACTTCTTTCCGGAAAATGTCTCTTTTCCTTATGGTAAAGGCAGGTAACTTCTATCCAGGAACTTCTTCCACTGTCCGGCTGGGGCTCTTTTTCCCTACTGATCTCCCGGGAACCCCGATTGCTTTGAGGGAAATGTCTCCTCTCGGCTCTGAGCCAGATGGAGTCATTCCGCCCTTCCACCAAACGCGCCGGCTCCTTCGCCATGTTCAGGGCAATCGGGTGCTTTTTTGCTGCCTCAGACATGGTTTGGAGAAAGGTGCCCTCCGGGCAGGAGCAACCAAACCGCGTGCGGGACTGTCAGCTCCCGGAGACGTCGGGCTGGTGCGGAGGCAAAACCCCAGCTGCGTCTGCAACACAGAACATCCCCTGAGCTCTAGCCTGCATTCTGCACAGCCTCAAAATCAATATATAATAAAGGACTTGAATAAAAATTCAATGGAAACGTTTGGTTGGGGGAAATCAGATTAGAATCAACGTGTGCATGGTTGCTCACAAGGACAGGAGTTGCTTTTGACTCCAAAGCTATGTCTGTACCGCTCCACCAAAGGGTCTTGGCCCTTTCCCCAGGCCAGCTGGCTGTGCTGCGGTGTTGAATTCCCCGTCCCTCCAAAAGGCTGCCTGCGTGGGAGCTACCAGGGCGCGCACGGGTCCCTGCCATGTGCTAATCCTGAGCTACGCCAAGGCCGAAACTGCACCAGCCCAACCGCACAGAGAACTGGATTTCAGTGGCCACAGTGGTGCCCTCCGACGTGCTCCCAGGTGTGCTTTTTCAGCACGTTTCTACCCGTGCATAACCCCAGCCCGCGTTCCTGAGCCTAAAGCTCCGCTCTGTGGCTCTGCTGGCATCTCTTTCCCTCTGCTCTGCGGCTCTGCTAGCGTTTCTTTTCGTTTCCACTCGGCTTCTCCCCACACCGACATCCTGTTTCTTAAAAAGGTGAAGCTGTGCTGGCAAGTGGCATTTCAGCTCGAAGCCAGGCAGAAGAATTTGGTGGAAGTTACCCTGCATCTCACTTTGAAAGAAAAAAGCAGAAATGAATCAGGCTTTTTCCTCAGAATTAATGAAAAAGGCAAGAAGGACCTAAATCTGACATAGGTAACTCTGTTTTCGTTTTTTTAAGAGGTTTTCCAACACATATCTGTGATCTCTGAATTCAGGATTAACCTCAAGTAACCTCTAAAAATCTACGGTGCCTGCACCCATCACTACTGATGCTCAGCTGGGCACTTGGGGAAAGCAAACACCACCGAAACGGTATTTTGAAGTTTGTGCAAATGTCATGGTGTAAATAGAAACAGGAACTGCCGTTGAGATCACCTGATATTGTGAAAATTTACTAGCTCATAGTCTATGAGGAAATTTAAAGACTCAGGTAGCCAGGCATATTCTACTGCACATATGCTAACCCAGGAAGGCTCTAACAGATCTATAAGCAATTTGAAGTGTTTTATTTGCTGAATGTACAACAACAGCTTTCCCACAGCAACATACTTCTAACATTCTTAACAAACTTAAATATTGCTTAAATTTTTTCTTTTCCTAAAGCTCTTTGGAGAACAATCCATCTTCTCATTACAGTGTTGAGCTGACAACCATGGAATTATAATTCGGGATGGGGCCTGCTGGACAGCACCCCTATACACACAGGTCTCAAGGAAATACATGGGGTTTAAGGAAAGTTTTCTTACTGGGGTAGGGTATCACTGCACGAGAGCACCGCACACCTGAGCTGCACCCAACTTCAGAGGATGGGCTGGAAGCAGGAATGTTTGGGGAAGATTCCTGCTCCACGCGGTGGGGTCCTAGCAACGCCGAGCACCGGCTACAACATGAGGTGCCGGGAGCTGCGGTTCCAATGGGGAGTCCCAGCCACAACACGGGGTGCCGGGAGCCCTGATTCCCACTTGGAGCCCCGGTTCCAACGCGGGGTGCCAGCCACATTCCCTTGTGCTGGTGGCTCCTCTCTGCCGCTAAGTCCCGGGGCACAGTGGGCCGCAGGAGGGACATGGAAGGGACAGGACAGGACAGGACAGGGGGTCACCAAGCGCCAGCTGTGCCCGCTCGGCCCTGCCTGCATCCGGCACACGGGCCAGGGATGTGATTACAGGAATGGGATTACAGGAATGAGCTTAGGCCGCTGCTCCCTCCGAGATGCCTATCGTGGGGATTAGGGGCAGCGAAGCCCTCTCCCCACCCTCCTCAGCCATCTGCACTGGGGAGACCCGCGGGCTCCAGCTTCAACAGGCACCGAAGGACTGTGAAATAAATAAATAAATAAATAAATAAATAAATAAATAAATAAATAAATAAATGGGGGAAAAGCCCACGTGGTTTTCAGACAAAAGAAAAAAACACATACACACACACACACAAGACTGTTACGCAGATCTCCCAACGTGACATACTAGCAGCCTGCATTTAAGCTGGTCGTGCTTTTTTTCCTCTCTGTCTCTTTTTTTTTTTAAATAAATTATGACGATCATCACACACTCCATTGAATCATGTGCCACAATCATCATGTCATCACCACTCGTTCTAGCAGCAAGGGACATAACCCATGACAAGAGGTTGAATTAGTCTTAGTCACAGTGACTACGAAGGAAACACAATAGGGAAGAATTCCGCACAAAATTAAAATCTGTAAAAGTCAGAGGATGTTTTTAACATACTATTAACCACAATCTGCTCTCGCCTTGGAAAATATCTTTAAGAAAGACAAATAGGAATTTGATCATGAAATGAACTCAAGAGGTTGCCTTGCCTCACAATTTGTGCAGATTAGGTGCCATACAGAGATAGAAGTATCATCAGATAAAGTTAATTATTTTATAAGGTAGAGTATCAGAGAAATATTATGTGGCTATATCTGCCAAAAGTGCCAGCACAGACCTTCCCCCCATACAAGTAAAAAGCTTGAAGCATTACTGCCTCTAAATTTAAGCTTTGCCACAATCCAAAATACATCAGTTTGTTACTCTAGCAAAATCAGTGACTAGAAAGCATTAATGTAAATAAGCACATGCACCAAGGCAATCAAATTGCATCAACACAGTTAAAGGGTCATTTTCAGATAGGTCATATTTAAGTGGGAAAATAAAGCTCAGGGCAAGAAAAAATCACTCTGTCTCTTAAATTACCTCAAAGTCAGTATGGTGGGGGTGGGGGTTAAAATAGAGTTGGTTATAGGAAAATAAACAGTACCAGCTCTTGCAAACATATTGGTTTCTGCTAATACACAGTGTCCTGCTTCCAGCACGTGTTTGCTGCTTGCAGTAAACATGTCTTGATTACTGAAAAACATCTTAAATTAAAATACAATAGGTATATTAAGAAACCTCTTTTAGTAGCTGCAAATTGTAACATCAATCCTGCCAGCTCTTACATATGCACTTCATTGTAAGCTTGTCAGTAACCCTAAATTAAGTACAGGCAGAAGCGCTGACACAATTGGGGCCGTCAGAGACTCATCCTCCAAGTACTGACAACCTAAGTAATGTGCAAGCTCCAGCTAGACCAGCCGGCCCCGTAAGATGGACCTGAGGCAGGAGGCGACTGCAGCATCACACCCTGCTCTGGGACTGGATTCCAACACCCCTGCAGCAAAGTGGGAAGAGGGTTCCTGAGCACGGCCCTTGGCACTTACTCAGCAAGCATGCAAGCTCATACACAGCTTTAAGACTTCAAAAAGACTTGACTCCATTAAGCTTAACCACTGATTTACTTTGTGTCACTGGTCAGAGTTTCTAGCGAAAAAGTGCATATAAAATATATGAAAAGTAAAGCACTTTCCAACTTAAGAGTGGCAGAATCTAGTCTCAAAGTAATAGTACTTTCCATTCAAATATGCAGTATTATTATAAATCATTATTTTTAACATACATCATCTTAATTAGCAACAAGCACAAAGGTATTGCGTATGATAGCATATTAGTACCTTAAATGCAAAAAAAAAAGAATAGTTTTAATCTCTCCATGTTTATGATGTAGACAAGAGCAGGAGAATGTGAAAACTAGGAACACTTTACAGTAGGAGAGGGCAACAGTTGAAGTAATTAAATTCAGAATGAGATATTACATTTAGATTAAGACTTCTAATGAAAAGCTAATTGGATTAGTGGGAAGAATAGTTGGATTTAAGATAACATTCACTCAGCCTTCTGCCATAAAACTGTCATATCTACAAGCCTGGAAAGAAAAAACCCTTAATTCTTTTAGATTTTAGAGTAGCATTGAAAATTAAGATGAGATGTTTTAAGACGTTTTTCTTTTTAAACTGAGTATGAGGCAATAGCAGACTAGATTCAGATTCTAGTAGGATTTCATTTATTGGTTTCCTTCCCTTAAATCCCCTTAAATATGCAAGTATTTGTATGAGGGTAACATTTTTTATTCAGAACAGTGCCATGGGGCTGGTGACATGTGTATCTACTTAGGCCAAGATGACATTCTGTATTGTTACAGGATGAGAAATATTAAACAGGCACCCCTTAGATCTTTGTCCCTTACTGTGAGAGAAAATCCCATAAGAGCCATCAAAGCACAATGTGGACTTAAAATAGCAAATTATTAATCAAAACTATCCAACACATTCATCTTCAAAATGATCATTGAATGCACACCCTGCCTCTTCCCACAGACACAGAAGATCAGAGGATTGATGACTATGAAGGGCTTAAGAGCATGAGGAGAAGAAACGGGTGCAAATTTGTCAAGGAAGCTAACAAGAGCAGACTGCTCCTTGACAAGCAGTTCTTTTTCTGCTTAAGTGCCCATATGAGACCATTTTCAAGGAAACGTTATCAGTGAAAATTAGAGTCATAAAAAGAAATGTTTGTGATACTACATTAAGGAAAGAGGTTTTGCTAGCTAAGACATGTATAGAATTACTTAAAAGAGTCTGTCCACAAAAGGCTAATCACACAGGAAACATCATTTTACTTTTTGGACAAGTTTTGTAGTGCATTCTCCAAACAGGACCAGATTTCAAGAATCACTCACCTGTTCTCACTGCAGCATTTATAGCCCACCTTAAAATATATTAAAATCTTGCTTTCTTACATATTGACAACCTAGTTCACATCAAAGTGGAATTTCAAAAATCTTAGCAATTGCATGAGGGAAAAAGAACAGGCAGATATCCGAGGATCACACAGCAGACTACGTAAGCAGTCTTGCCACCTTCTACTTAACTAACAGCATTTTTTGGTTTTCACCAGTCCTATTCTGTTATCATTTTGACAACAAAATGACAATTGTAACTCCTATCAAAGAACAACATGAGAAGAAAAAACACATTTCCAAACACAGGATAAGAATGTATTTCCTAGACTAAAAGAGTGCATGATCCAGATTTACAAGACAATCAAAACACAGAATAAACAGAGCAGAGTGAGGGGATGAAAATATTTTTAAAAGATAGTGAGATGGCTTCTCATGTGCTGCTTGCCTGGACTTTTCTAGACAACACCAGTCAGGATGAAACATCTTGGCTTAATCTG
>JAVCKT010039429.1:0-40655 GCA_032273925.1 Rhynchotus rufescens
AACCCAGGCTGGAACAGGCTTTATTTCGGGTCTTTTCCTTTCATGCTAAACAGAGGTTTCCCACCTGAGAATGATTCCCAGCTCATAGGGAGGCCTTTGTGCAGTGGGGACTGTTTTGCAGACTGGGGACTGAACCATCTCTTTGTCCCTGCAAGCTCTAGGGGCACAAAGCAGATGTCGTGGTGCACCACACAGTCCTGTAGCTGTTTCCTTCTCCTAGACATCTGGCCCATCAATTCAGGCCAAAAAAAAAAAAAAAAAAAGTCATGAGTCTTTTAATATGCTTTTAATATAGAATGTTAAGGAGGATAATGCTCCTTTGCCCACAGCTCTCGGGCAAAGAGGCCAGGTTGGCATTCTTCAGTGGTTTAAGTCCAAACTGTGGGTGAGTTTCTGTTTGCACCAGACCGGGCAGTGTGGCAGGCATGGAGACAGCTGGTGCATGGATCTGAGGGATCTGCCTTGAGGGACTCGAAGCTCTTCAGTGGATGAAGGCTCTCATTAGCTGCAAATGGTGGAAACAGCATCCAGACCTTGGCTTTGTCTCTGACTGAGCCAGTTGCTTTGGCCTAGATCCCTGGCGAGCTGAGGAGGGAAAATGAGGTGCCTGCATAGCTCCAAACTGGGCTCCAGGTATCTCCCTGGTTCCCTGTCTGCTGAGCTGTCCAAGCTCTGTGGTTGACTGAACCGGAGCTTCCTGAGCAAAGACTGCCCCAAAGACTACCCTGTCCTTGGTGTTAGGTACAGCTTGGAACAACCGTGTGTGACAAAACTGAATTTCACTTTCACATCTGCTGCAGGAAGGAGGTGATGGGGACCGTGGCGATGGGGAGCTTAACCTTGGAAGAGGGCACCAGCTTGCCTGGTTTAGACTAGCGAGATGGGGACTTGGCTGCTGCTGCAGATGCATCTCGGAGGATGGACAGGGAAAGAGCAGTTATTTAAACTGAAGCAGCGTGTTGGCACAGGGACTAATGGGTATGAACAGGCCATGAATACATTCAGGCTGGAAATTAGCAGAAGGCTGGAATTAATGGCCAGAAAGAGCCTCGCCTGGTCTTATGTATCTAAAGAATTATTTCCCAAGGTTTGATGGTGTCATAAAAAAAGTTTGCCAGGATTTTGAGGGGAAAAAAAAACCCTATTTAGTAGGGGAAGCTGAGGTGCTGAGGAGGGAGGGGGATGTTGATTTGCCAGAGGTTGCCCAGAACAAGAGGTAACGTTGGCTGGAGAGCTCTCCTCCACCGCTGACTGCACAACTGCTCTTACACCCCGCCTGGCCGTGCCATAAGGTTGGTGAGAGGTGTTTCAGTCACTCGATGGCTTTCACAGCATGTTCCCTATGCAATTTGCAGCTCCTCTGCCCTTCCCTGCTCGTTTTTCCAGGCCATTCCCATGGAGAGGCTTCCTCACTGCCTGCCTTTTGCAGTGGGAATGGTTGAGCTGTACCCAGCATTTGTACGCGACCCAATCTTTGCTCATGGTTAAACACTGTAAAGTAACACTCCAAAGTGCCGAAATAATTCAGAGCAAGCTTTTGTCTCTCCCAAGCCTAAACTCTTATCATTTTATTTTCAAAGTTCGTGCCAGTGATCCGTTCTGCTGCTGCACACCTGGAGATGGATGGGCTTTAGCTCGGCTGCGTGCAGGGCTGCTCACCCATGAAAGCAGATTCTCAGCTTGCCAGCTCTTGAACAACTGGTGGCGGGAAGCTTGTTCACGCTGCTGGGTGATTGCAATAATGAATCATGAAAATACCCGTAAAAAAAATTGCTGCCTTGGTGGCAAATGTGCAAATAAGGTAGGAGAAAGAAAAGGAAAAAAAGGAAAAAGCTTAACTGGCTGGATAAATTAATTGACAGAAGTAAGTGGGCTGGGTCTGTTTAGAGTAAAAAGAAAGAGCTTTATTTATTTATTTATTTATTTTTCTTCATATTACAGTGAAATGAGACTCCCTAGTGACATATGTTTAGACTGGCCCACTGTAGAATTGCAGATTTTACTGCACGAAGGAGAAATGCCCTGTGTTTTACCTAGCTAAAGCCCAGGCTCTGGTGTAGATGATGGTGGCTGGGCTGTAAGCAGGTGTCCCAGAGACTTCGAGGGGCAACGATGAATTTATTCCAAGACAGGAATCCACGCAAACAGTTCCACCAAAGCGGCTCCTTTGCTAGAGCACCAGCAGGCCTGGGAAACTGCACAGGGAAACTGCAGCATGAGACCAACCCAGTTCCTCCACCGTCTCATTCCTTCCTTTTTCACACACTTTGTGCTCGTGTTGTGCCTAAATTCCTGGCTGGGAAGTGGCTGCTTGTGGCACTGAAATGACATTGCTTGAGGAACAGCCTGCTGAAGCTTGATACAGCAGCTGTATCCTGTCTCCTCCTGCAGTGTCCTTTTGCTGGGGAATATTTTGGAGAGACTTTATTATTAACGAGGTCTCGGCAGATGCTCCCACCTCATTAAAAGATATTTTCCTTCGGAATCACCTGCTACTCAGCCTATGTAAGATAAGCAAGAAACAGGGCTGGGAACACATGTTCTCTGTCAGAGCGCTCCGAGACAGCAGGGATTTGCATTCAGCATCTTGAACTGAGTTGGCATCTTCTAGTGCACTTGCATTGTGCCCCTTTTCTTCTTCCTGCACAAAACGTGGGACTTTTTAGAGCTTTTCCGTGGGCAGAGTTTGCTCTGCGGAGTTTGCAGCCCTGGGATTGTGTAGGTGCAGATTGGGGTTTTTCTGTGCAGTGCCAGAAATAACGTGTTGTGTGATGGATTACAGGAGTTGGGATTTGTAGCAGCTCATGTGCAAGGAGGGTGTTTGCACCGAGCAAATTCTACAGTGCTCACAGCATGGACACCGGGAAGGTGAACTCTTCTCGGAGCATCTTGTTCTGTGGTTGTCCCTGTGTCCCAAAACGATCAAATTCTGGGTGTGAGAAAGCATTTATTCAATTCTCAGTGTTCAATGAGGCTGCTAAGATGAAGAGTGGGAGGGAAATAATTGAGCCTAGCATTTACTGGGTTTGGAAAGAAGAATGTTTCTAATGAAGTTTCCTGTGTTTTAATCAGTTCTTGCTTCTTTCTAGGGTAGACTGGGCAAGAAAAGGAAGGAAGAAATTGTGAGGAATTAGATGAGAAAACTTTAAATATCTTGTTTTCTCAGAATAGCAAGTAATTTAGGCTGTTGAAATGCCTGCCGCGTCACTGAAGGAGAGACGCTTTTCATATGCCTTGAAAAAAGAGCAAAAGGGGCAAAAGACATTTATTTCTATGTGAAGATCTAAGTTGAGCTGTTGGTGTGCTGAGCCACGTGCGTCCTGTCAAGGAGATAATTCAGTTCCAGGCATGTCCTATAACGCTTCTCTTGGGGACCCTTTGGCAATGGACACGGCTTTATCTGTGCTTGGGCACCACAAAGCTTCACATCTGCAGGGAGCGTTGGGCTGATGTCAGCCGCACAACTGACACCTTGTGTGGTGTCCTCAGAGAGGTAAGGGCCCAGGAACAGGCCTTCCGAGGCTACCTGCTCTCCAAAACACCTCGTCCGCCCAAGCAAGTAGAAAGGTTGCTCTTCCTTGACCTAGACAAGTGTGGCTCTGCATGCAAACAATACATTTTTCTTTATAAGACTAAAGGTACTTGTTGTCCTCGCTCTCACTGATGAGGTTGGGTTCACTGGTCGTCCAAAGCAAGAGGTCTAGGTGAGAAATCAGCCTAGGCAAATGCCTAGAAATGCCATTCTGGTGAGTAAGGGCACATGTTGCAGCTGTAGTACCCTCATGTTCTGTAAGCGTGATGTTTTAGAGGCACTGCTTCCAAAAAGTGCCCCTTGGTGGTTATTGTCATGAAGATTTAGTAATGTTCTATAGCTCTTTGCAGACCTAAACTGTTCCTTACAGCTTGTTGTATTAAGGAGGCCAACAAAATGCGAGGTGCAGCTCTCAGATTTATCTCATTGCAGGGAATGGAAGGTAGAAGAATCCATCACTGTCTGCACGTTACAGCAGCAGTTGTGTTTGGTCTCTTGTTTGATCTGTGGTCTCAGGTTTGCATCACAAATAGCAGTAAAGGACAGACCTCTGTTGTCTGGGCTTGGATTAACTCCAAAGCCGCTCCTAGAGGTGGGATGCTCAGAAGTGAGGTTGTTTCTGGCCTAGCTGTGGGCAGAGATTAAACACCTCTAGGACATTTTCTGGCAAATACAACTCTGGAGAAAAGCATCAAGGTTCTGATCACTGCTTTTCTGTAGGGTGAAGTGGTCCTAATGCTCATCACCTGGCAAGATGACCTTAGTGCAGGCATGTCCTCTGATGCTTAGTGACTTCTGTCCTTTGCATGCTCCCTGTGCATGGCAGATGGAACAAGAATTCTTCTTCTACTGGTGTTCCCCAAATCCTGTGTTTCCCTGCTTGGGGCTGTGGGTTGCTCCATAGCCAGATATCCTGTATGTGTGTGGAGAGAAGAAAGTCAGATCTTGCTTTGAGGATGATGGTCATCGTCTCCTGCTGCATTCAGGTATCAGAGAATGGCCTCAGCACAAGGCAGCTGGACAAACACAGTGCAGGTTGTGAACTGAATACATAAGATACTAGATCTTCTGTTGTATTTGTGTTTGCTCTCTATATTTTAGTGTCTTCAACTGCTCTTCTAGGTCCTGTCGTTCCCTTTTCATCCTCCCAGCCTCCCCTCTCTCCTTGTGTCTGTGGCATCAGACTGGGCTGGTTGAGAGGGAGATATATTTGGTGCCTTTGATGTGCTGAGCTTTCTTTTTTATAGGCTCGGAACAAAAACTGTGTCTGTGTATTCCCAAACTGAAGGATACGTGGTTGCTGCTCCCAGCCTCCCGCCGAGAACAGGCTTTGACATCATTCAGCGTTTATAATTTATGGTATTTTTTTTGTAGCAGCCTGTGAAGGTCTAGAAGAGAGCAAGAGGGACAATTTTCAAAGGAAGGAATAACCCTGTATATTGGGGTAGTTTGGGGACTGGGTTCCTGTTCCTTGGAGTTGCTGCTGGCTCTCTCTTTGTTATGGAAGCATCTTCTGAAGCTGATGATGTTTTGCCTAATGTAGGCACTTCCTCCCTGTCAAACACATCCTGCTCTGCCCCGTTAGGACTTTGCACCTCATCCCCGGGTGTTTTAAAAGCAGAACGTCTTGTAGCTCTTCTGTGAAATTTTTTAACCTGGTTTCTTAAGGAAATGGGGCTTATGTGAACATGATGTCTCTGTCCCCACTCCCTCCTGCCAAACTTTGCAGTGTTTTGAGCGAGCTTAACAGGAGGCACAGAGGACAAAAGTCACTAAGTCTTGAGACACTGTGAAAATAGATGGCCAACTAGGAGGAGGAGATCCTTTTGGTTATCACATGTGTGTATATATGTATAAAACATATATATATATATATATTTATGGGGGATCTTAAGATGGGGACCTTATTCAAGATGCATCTTTTAGTTATCTAGCTTTGGACAGTGGTCAACAGAAAGTATGCAGAAAAGTGTAGAAGGCAGCTTCCTGGTGTGCTTCCGTTTTTCATGGATCTGTGCCTTGGAAAATTCTTGTTGTACCCATATTTTAGTAGCCTCTGATGAATATTTCATACGTGAACTCGTCTAATTGTTTGTTAGGCACTGTAGAACCTGGCCAGAAGACACAAATCTGCAGGAAAAGAGCTTTTTTTGCTGTCACATTCAGACCTTTCTCCTGCTCCCTAGATCTATAAGGAGACAGAGGAAAGCAGGAGCCTATATGGACTGAATAAGCACACTGTAAAGCTAACACACCTTTTACTCTGTAATTCCTTCCAAGACACAGATCCAGTGCCTGGATGGAGAGATGTTGGCTTCTTTTGGCTGCTTCTCCAGGCTCTTTGGGATGTTGGGAGGCTCTCAGGGCCTACCTGCATTTGTGGCGTGCTGGAAACCATGAGATGTTTCTACAGAACAGTTTCAAGTTTGGGTTGGAAATTCAATCAATAAGAGATTAATTTCCAGAGCCACAGCTATTAGTTAAGGGCCAGATGATATTGATGAACCCTTTGCAGTTTATTAGTTAAGGGCCAGATGATATTGATGAACCCTTTGCAGTTTAAAAAAACAAACGGCGAGAATGTAGTTGTTCTATTAAGACTAGAGAAAATGTTATGAAATATTAATGATGATCATTTCTTCTTATTTGAAATAATAAATCCGAAGTTAATTTTGCTCTTGCGGAAAACTGGAGGCTCGCTCTTAGCCCCCTATTTCTTTGCTGGTGAAATGTAGAGGTAATGCTTAATATTT
Source organism: Rhynchotus rufescens (assembly GCA_032273925.1). NCBI lineage: Eukaryota > Metazoa > Chordata > Aves > Tinamiformes > Tinamidae > Rhynchotus > Rhynchotus rufescens. The sequence goes on from JAVCKT010039429.1 coordinate 6,286, forward strand.
TATCTCCTTTGCAAAGTTGTTATTAGACTCACAAATATGTCACAGCATCCGGGTGATGAAGAAGTCGCCTTCCCCCTCGTTCTAGCAGGGGTTGGTGAAACGGAGGGTTCTGCAGTGATTTCAGGGGCCTTCCCAGCACCTAAGAAACCTACTGCACGAGAGGAGTCCAACCATATTCTGTAGAGCAGTAAGTCTGTCTGTCTTGACGCTGGATTTAGTATTCAGTGCAACTCTTATCATTGAAAAAGGCAATAAAAAATGTCTGTTTGTTTAAAGGTGCAAGTTCCTCGATGTTGTTTCCGTCAGCCACAGCATCCATCGAGTTGTCGGTAGTGACATTTCTGACCTGTGTTGAAAATGAGAATCTGACATTGTAGCGACCTGACTGAACAAGGAAAAATGCCTCAGGGGGGCATGGGATTCAAAGCAAATTCTCCTTTGCTTGCCTTTTATTATTCTGCTCTATATTTTCTTTCTTTTTCCCCCCAAAGAACTGAGCACTGTTTATTAATACTGCTGTGTAGCAACAACATGAAACCTTTTTAGTCACTGCTGCTTCCGAAAGTATTGTAAAGTCTGACATCCCTTTGAAGAACTGTTCTTAGCTTCTGCTGCTATTTTTATTTTGGAGTTGTTCTCTGCTCGAATTTTTCTTTCCCTTTTAATTTTGTCCTCGTCTGCCCTGAATTTTCAGACACATTTTCAGATCAGCTTACAACAAATCAATCGAGCTTTTTCCTCCTCTTTTTCCCTCCACTGTTATTAACTTTTACTGGGCTGTGCCTTCCAGGAGCTGGTTGAAGGATAGTTTGGTCCTTGAACTCCAAACGTGCAGTCTTTAGAGAAATTTCCATTGGAAGCACTGACCTACAAAATCTATTAGGCTCTCGCTACTGGTGTGAAGCTCATTTATGTAATGCTGCTGGATTGCTGCTTTGGAGGGAAAACACACAGTTTAGTCTGGCTTTGTAAGCATTAGTGCAAAGAAGTGACTGATAATGGGATAATCTCTGCAGACTTGGGGAATGGGGGTTTAGGAAGATCCGTTTTATTTTCTCCATATGGTTTGGGGGAGAGTTTTTTGAGAGTAGAGACTGTTTTGGTGGGTTTAACATGCAAATGTCTGCAGCTGGGTGGTTCTTGACCTCCGGAGCACTGGTGGGAAGCTCCAGATTGGGAGCATTAGTGAGAGGACACCCAGAAAAGAGATGCTCAAAGCTGCTGGGGAAGATAATTTCTCCTATCTCCTCTTGTTTAAATTTTCCCATCAAAGCAAAGGTCCGAATGGCTCTTGGAGGCTCCCTGTGTGGGGAGGTGGATTCTAGCAATGCCTTTTCCTTGCCCTGGTCTCAGCCCTTGCCGTGGGGAGGAGAGGGCTGGTTTGGAGCTATCTGGCTGCTGCAAATGAGGCGCTGGTGGCTCCTGGACAGCAAATTAGGGCTGACTTTGGCTGCTGTGACAGAGCCTGCAGAGAGCCCTGGAGAGCCTGAGGAAAAGGGCAGTCCTGAGGTGATTTGAGAGCACTTTTGCTTCTGTGAGTTCTCTGTGCCAGGGTCAGAAACGGATGCAGAGGAGTTTGGGGTGGATGTTCTGGTGGTTCCATGACTGCTGGAAGAGGGACGGTGCTGACAAGGGAAGCACTTGCTTTGCTGGCATGGCCAAGGGCTCTAGGAGGGTTGACTTTACATTACCCCTCATGTGAGGAGTGCTGAGAACAGGGAAGTCATTTCCTGGGCATACCCCAAAGAAAAAAGTTTATTTGTGTTGTCTCCACAGAGAGCAAGAATTCAGTGTAAGGGCAGTCATGCTGGAGGTTAGTCTTATAGTAAGGATAGAAACATAAGCAAGGATTAGAAGCGGATCCATAGGTGACGTTACAGGTGATTTTATAAATTATTTGGCTGCCTTTTGAGTCTGATTGTGAAAGCTCTCTTTGGTGATTTATTCATGTTCTATATATGCTTTAAAAGTATGCCCTCAATCTGAAGTGTGAAAGGTCTCTCTGAAAGGTCTTCTGCTACAGTGGTGGAGATGCAAGGGTGTCTTTTATCTGCTTGACTAGGAGCTTGACTTTATCTGCATAGGAGCATAATTAGGAGGTGAAATAAAATCTTGTGTGTGTGGAGTGCACCAGATAAGAAGTGGAGCCAGCCCATCCACTTAAACCAGCACTCGCCTCCATTGACATGTGAGATAAGCAGAGAAGTAAGTTTCAAAATTGCGTTCCAGTTTTGGGGATTTTGGCCATGGTGACAGTCCACTCAAGCCTTCATGCCCTGTTGGATGATCATTGTTGAAGCACTGCAGCAGTCTTTGCAAATATCCAGCTACCTATGACTGTGTAGGCTGAGACACAAGGAGCTGCTCAGAGCTGGATTAGTTGGGGATGTGGCTTTTTGGTGCAAATCTGAGTTTGGTACAAACACAACCTAACTTTACCTCACTGGATTGATAGGAGGATGCCTTAATCCTACTGCCACTGCACCTATTCTTAGAGCTCTTCGTAACCCATTTTTTGAGGGCCAAAAGGCTTCTAATTCCCTTTGACCTTCCCGTAAACTCTTCATCTTTGTCTTTTTGAAGAGAGTTGAAAAAGATGTGAATTCCTCCAAGGCAGTCCCCTAGAGCCTTGACATTTCTAAAGTGCACTGGGAAAAGTCTCCCAGACACATTAATAAAACTCAACATCATGAACTATAAGAAGAAGCTAACAGAATATATTATGTCTGGTCTTTCTTTGACCTTCTGTAATTGCCTCTGATTATTCTATTACAGTAGATAATTTAAAAGTAATTGTGGAGATAAGATAATTGTGGTAAAACCACAAAAAATAATCCGAAATCTTCACTAAAAGCCTGGACAGGAATCCAAATTGTGAGCCAGTCTGCTATGATGTCTTTTCTCAGGTAGGATGCTGCTCATCTTACGTAGAGATTTGTCCCTCTAGTGAAGTTACGTGACTGGGAGTGGCAAAACCTTTCATGATGCTTGGGGACATTTTTGCCTTTGATCTAGATTCCAAACTCAAGGGAAACTTGAACAAAATGATTGAGAATTGGATCTTTTTTTAAGAATAATAAGGAAAAAACCCTCATTGGCAAACTTCCTGCGTTGAATAGTGTTTGTCTAATCAAGGGAGCAAAGGACTGGAAGAGACACAGATACATCGCTAGTGTATCTGTCTAAGCAGGCATTATGCCATTCCTAATGGATATTTTCATATCCACTTTTAAAACCCCACTGATGTAGCCTGCTGCCCATGGTTCCAGGCAGTCTCTTCTAGTGTTTATTTCCTAGTGACTTAGCTGGTTTATAAAGGTTTAACCTTTATCTTGTTTTCCATCATCTAGACAAAGCAAATCCAGTTCTACTACTCATTCTGCATAAAGTCAAATTTCTAGAAATCTACCAATCTTCTTTTTTTCTTCAGGACTCCATCTGGTGAGCTTACATCTTTCTTAAAATCCAGCTCCTCCAAATGGACATAATTCTTCAGGTCTTACCAGCACAGCCTTGCAGAGACTAATTACATCATCTGCACACAGTGGATTATCCATCTCAGTTCTGTGGCATTTGGGCATCAGTTCAACTTAAGTGACTCAGCTTTAGCTTGGGATTCCCTCTAAACTCAGGTCTCCTCTAGAATATTGCGGCTATTCCTTGATCTGTGCCTGGACAACTAATGGTCTTCTCCCTAAGTGGAGAACCATTCACTTGGCTCATTGATCTTCCTCCTTCCAACAATTCCTTCTCCCCCAACAATTCCCTTCTCCCCCAACAATCCCTTCTCCCCCAACAATTTCTCCATTTCACCAACATACAGCAGTTCTTCTTCCAACAAACCTGTAGTCTCTATTTAATATCACTTCCATATATAATAATTAAGCTCTGTTTTGTGAAAACATCAAATAGTAGAAGGAACCCAACCGAGCATCCTTCTATTTAATAGCAAACCCCTGGTAGCGGCTGCAATTTTGATTTTTTTGAGCACTTTCACACACTGAGGGGAGCTGAAATAGCTCCTTTTTGTCTTGCTGGGCTTTACTGGTGTGAAGATTTCTGGTCTTCTCTATTCACAAACCTGCTATTCTGTCATAGAAAGAAATTACTTTATTCTGATGCAACTGAGTCTTGATGAACCTCTGCTTGTCATTCATCTTGTTTTCTTACAAGTAGCTTGCTTTATTATTTGGTGTGGTATTTTTATGGGAATGAATGATAGGCTGCCTGTTACCTCCAGCTACTTGTATTTTCTACTCCTTTAGAATTTCCTTTGCTTTCCTAGAGTTGTCAATGATCCCTGTCATAGCGTTTAACTAACTGAAGTCCCAGGACTGAGGGCAGGGTTTGTTTTCTTGGATTTACCAGACCAAAAAGTTGTTGATGTCAAATTTATCCCTGTGGATAGAGAAGTTCTGGGTACTTCTTGATCCAGTGCCATTTCATTATTCTTCAGAATATATTGTTTCACATGACAATTTAAGTGACTGCTAAAGCACATTTAAGATACAGTATTTCATTACTCCATTAAAAACTTAAAATGGATATGTTAAAGGAAAATTAGGAATTCGTTTTATGATTATGAAATGATCAAGGTCAGTACTGAGCCAACAACGAGGGAGAATTTTGGTGAGCTTGTCAGTGACTTTGAAATGCACTTTGTAACTTACTTTATGATCTTCCCTTCCAGCATTTTGCCAGGGCTTTGCAAGTGAAGTCATCTCAGCATATTGCTCACAGATGGTGACATTCTTAGATGTGGTGTGTGACAAGCAAAGGTTCAGGTACCACGTGGAGTCAGATCTAAGTGCTCTCCTACTGCAGACGTGGCCCTGGTGCTTGTGCAGGTTGAAAAATTCACCTATGTAATAAACTGTAGAAGACTCAATGAATAGCAAAGCAGAGACCAGTTGAGTATCACAAGAAATCTACTTAATGATCTAATTAATATTTTGTAGTATTGTTTAGGGAATTGCTGAAGATTGTTCGATTTGAGTCAAATCCCAGCCATCCGGAAATCCTGAATATCCAATAAAATATCAAATATCCAATAAAGCAGTGATTCCAGCCCACTGGAAATGATATTGGAGTCACCTTCTCTCACTCGCATCGCATCTTTCCTGTGCCTGGGAGGAAATGTCTCCCCTCCAATTGCTTAGGGAAGAGAACCAAACAACTGAACTCTGTCGTTTGCTGCACACTTAGCCCTGGTTGGATGTGCCATGGTCAGACCAAGTTCTGAAAGTTTTTGAAAATCATTTTTAGGCTCACAACCCTCTGTCTCTGCTTAATATTTTGAAGATTTTTTTTCTTATAGTGCTTTGAACCAATCCCATAAAGTGTTGCAGTCCAAGTGGTCTAACTTTGGTTAAAATATTCTTCTTATACAAAGCAGGGGGACTTACCTTTCTTAAAACTACTGTTTCCACCTCTTGCTGGCTGCAGCAGAGCGTGTTGCAGGTGATGTTGTTGGAACAAACTTTCAGTTTTTTGTCTGTGTGTAGAAAGAGACAGCAAGAGAAAATTTTTAAAAGCTGGAAATCCACCTTCTTTTTGTGTTAGCTGGAGCCCCAAAACTTGTTTTTGATGTTGGTGCCCAGTCCTATGGGAGCTGCCTGTGGCTGGAGCTGGTGGACGTGAGGTGTTGGTGGGGCCGTGGTGGATGGAGAGGAAGGTAACAGAAAGAAAAATCGTGTGCTCTGTTCATATGAATTTAGAGAGAACCTGATGTGCTGACCTTTTTACTTATTTATTTGTGCGTTGTTCATTCAGCAGTAATTAAGGATCCAGAGCTGGAGTCCTGACTCAGGCAAAGCTTCCATGGAAATAAATGGCATTTTTACCTGGAGCTGGGTCTGTGGAATTGAGCCTGTGATCTTTGCTTTTCTCTGGTTGCTGCATTATCTCATTTGAGTCTGCCTGCAAATAGCTGGGATTTAGTGGTACCTAAAGTGAGTTAATTTGGGTCTTGGCCCGTACTTATTCACAGGTACTTTTCTATCAGTGTGCTCTGTAATTGTGTGTATGTTCCTTTTCTGTCCTGTGATTATTTCTACAAAACCTAACTTGCCAACCTGAAAGAATCGAAGGGAGAAAGTAGATTGGTTCTGGTGGATTTGGGGTGGATTTGTGGTTTCTTGTTTGTTTGCTTTCAATAAAAAGCAAGCAGCTGAATAATAAGCCTAAGTTTTATATAAAATTTCTAAGTGATAGCAGCGCTGTTAATGTAGCAAGCACGTGACAGCAGGGCTGTTGTGTGAAATTACAGAACACTGTCTCTGTTATCTTCTTCTACCTGGAAAAGCAAGGAGAGTCTGCTCTATTAGTTTTTTCTAGAGCAGCAATATGTTTTTTTATCTTAAACATGCAATGTCGTATTAATAATTAATCACTAGAATTAAAAATAGAAATAAATGTAGGATAGTAATTTTGCATCTAGGTAAGCCCTAAGTCTTTCCATCAAAAAAAAAAAAAAAAAAGGTTTTACAGCAGCGTAGTCATTAAGTGATTTGGTTTTCATTGTACTCACTCAATGCTTTGCTTGACAACCCTTGGGTTCGATGCTTTTCAGGAGATGCTGCGGTCTATTTATAGTGTAGAACTTGAGCACCTGACCCATGTGTTCCTGTGGACGGTGGGGGTAGTTTTAAAATGCTGACTATAGAGTTTGCTCAAGTTGAATATGGTGTTTTTTTTTTTTTTTTAATACGTCTTTGTAAAACTGTCTCCTCCTGCAAGCTTTGAGATGGGATGAGTTGGTAGCTTGGGTTCACTCTGAGGTAACTTTATGATTAACTCCTTACAACAAAAGGGCTTCTTTTGAGTTTATGTTATTGCAATTGGGATCAGGTTGGATACAGAAATCCTACAGAAATGGTGATCAGTTCTAGGGCCTTCTACTAACCAGGAACTGAAAGTTGCCTTTGAGCAAAGGTGCAGCCTGTTGTCCCTGCCATCTGGCTCTGGTCTGGATGGAGACATTGCAAATGGAAGCTGCATTCTGGCAGACTTTTTTAATGTGAAATAAAATCAAATTGACTCAATGGTTTGCTAGAGAGGCTTTTAAATAACATACTAGAATAGAACATAGTAGTAAGAAGAGCTCTGGCAGTTCTTGTGAACTTACAGCTGGTCTCCTGGAGTGGCTTGTAAGGGAGAATGAAGAGCTCTGTGCTCTCTTCCAGTGCTGTGGATAGGTATTCATGCCTGTTAATGATATTATTCCTCCTATTAATCAGTTTGGTATGCATTAAATAAAGTATTTGGTAGAGGGGAAGAGCTCTGTATTTTCCCTTCTGTGGAATTTCCCTCCAAGTCCATCCAGATCCATTTTACCTGTATCTGTATTTCCGACCATGTGTGGTTGGAAAGGAGCAATATGGGTGAAAATGTTGATAAGCCCTTTAATGAGCAAGTGATGGAGATGGATGTCATTGATCCTGTGTTTGCATGTTCACAAGGATAGCCCAAATTAGGAGCTGTTTCTCAAGTATTTCTCTTATCACTCTTTACCATGGGCAGTCCTGAGATGAAACATGAAATCCTCTTGGTATAAATTTTGGTCAACCTCCTTTGCTCACCTGCTGTAGGTTATCGATGATACTATTAGATGACAACGATCCTACTCAAACTGGCAAACTTCTAGTAGGAGACCATCCAGCTGGAAATACAAACTGACAGGGCCATCCGAGGTCAGAGTTGGAGCCACACGTCACGGGCAACCACGCGTGTGTAGCATGTCCTTTGGAGTTAATCTACAAGCTGTGAATCAGAGCACGGGTTACCTGCACCCACCAGTGGCATCCTTGGAGCTCAGAGACCTTGAGCCAGGGAGCCGTTGAGCTGCTTTCCCTTGATCGAGTTTGACAGGCGAATGGATCAGCTGGGCCTGTGGATGTGTTCTTAAAGATGTGTTCTTGTGATTCACAGATGTTTTTAAGGCCAGAAGGAACAGTTATGATTGCCTCATCTGACCTCCTTTATTTTTATATTACATCACATAAAAATAGATATTATAGATCATTTGTTTAATATGTAGAACAAGGCATAAGTAATATGATTATAATAAGTGTGATATAAATCCACAGCGTAGCAGCCAGTGATTTTTCTTTAAACTATCACAAATCCTTGGAGAGTTAGGATAATCTCTGGTTTTAGCTGGACCTTTAGCTGGACTGGTTTTAGTCTTTGGCTGTTGGGGAGGTTGCAGCTATGAACTCCAACACGGTGCCTAGCTCCCTACCTGGACCTAGCTGCCTACCATGGACCAGTGTGGAGCTCATGTTCAGATGTTAGTTAATTGGAGCCTGCTTAAAGCAAAGTCATTTGGAGCTCAAACTAGATTTCTATAGAAGTAAAGCAGAAAAAAAAAAAGGCATGATCATTATTTTTAGTCATCTGAGCAAGTGCAGGCTTTCTTCTAGGGTGCAGAACCCTTCTATACCATAGCTGCAGCTCATGCCAATGGAGTTTGCTCGCAAGTCACCGGCCCTTGGCAATTAGATTTGACCCGAATTATGTGCTCTAGTTGACAGGCTGTATCTCAAAATGAAAAGTTATAATTTTCATATTCCAAAAATAAAAAGGTACCAGCGTGGTTGAGAAATCAAATCACAGACCCGGTTCTTCTGTTATCGTTACCAGTGTAATTCTAGGATAATAATGGAAATCAGGTAGGTTATTTCCACTGGTTTTATCCCAAGGGAAACTTACTGCAACCACTGGAGACCTTCCCTGATGCAGTTGAGGAAAATCTGGCCTAGGTGTTTTTGTTTCAAACACATCATATGTATTTCATGCCCAGAGCATAAAATTATTAAAATAGAGACGGATAAAATCTTAGTTAATCACAAAAGTAACCTGATTTCTTCTACCTACAATCAATATAAGTTCTTTTTTTTTTAAAGAGTTTTTGGACATCCTTATTGCCTGTTTGGCATAGTGCACCACACATTTATTCAGGATCAGAATAACGCAAAGATAACTAAAATATTCTGCTGTTTGCTTGTGGTAGAAGCTATTGTGTAATGCTGAATTAATTAGTTTTTAATGTAAATGAGACTGGTTTATATAAACACTTGGAAAGGAAGCACAGACTGCTAACAACAGCTATGTTGACTTAAAAAAAATACTTTAAAATGCTTTACAGTTTTGCAACCCAATAAACTCTTTTATCCAACACTGCAAATACGAATTGTTTAGGAGTTTTTACTGGGGAAAAAAAAGCTGGACCGACTTCAACTGTCTGATTAGAAGTCTTGGACTTTCGTGCAGCTCAACTCTGTTTGCCAAGCGCTTTTATTGCTTCAATCAATTTAAATTTGCAAGACTGATGATCCTGACAGAAGCTATTGGCACATCATGTGATCCTAGGAGCTAAAAATACCACTCTCTATGGGACTGACTTATTTCATGCTCCCAAGCCCAAGAAATGCTTAAAAAAAGAGAGAGACATTTGCACTTCGTTTGCTACCATTAAGTTATTGAAGGAAAAATATCTGCTGCTTTTCATGGAGTCTTCAGCATGTTTCGTCGTTGCAATAACAAATTATTTGTTTTGGAGGAGCACCTGAAGTCCCTAGTTGGAGTCAGGGCCCCATCCTACTATGCACAACCTTAAAATCAGTGCTCTTCTGCTCAGCAGTCCTTCAAAGACAAGGGACATGAGGAAAGTGTCCATGCTCTGTAGGCCATTGCACTTGTTAGTCTTCGCAGTATCTGACAAGTCTGATCTTTTGAGACCTTCTAAACTGTTGGGTTTCTCTTGGTGCCCCAGGTGGAAGTCACCAGAGCAGTGAAGAGAAGCTTGAAGAGAGGCTATGAAGGTGCTGGAGCTCCAGGCTTCAGCAGAATAGCAGATGATAGTAAGGGGCAATGCTAAGGGACAATGGCCACAAGATACAGCTTGAGAGGTTCATTTTGGAGAGCTAATTTTTACTAGAAGGTAGCACATTATTGGAACAGGCTCTGCAGGGAAGTGGTAACATCTTCTTCGTTGGTTTTCAATATCCAGCTGGTCAAAGCCACAGGAGACCTCCAAAGACCCCATCCTACCACGTCCATCCAGGGACTTATAATTTACAAAGTATGAGTCCCTAAAGGGATGAAAAAACTCTTGAATGAAGAACTAGATTCCAAAAAAGAAATAAATAAATTAAAAAAAAAAAAAAAAAAAAAAGTAATTTTGGACCTGAGCAGGTCTTCTCAGTCTTACTCTTTTCTTTTGGAGGATTTTCTCTGCAGACATCTCTGCATTGCTGCAAAATCTGAAGGTAGTTTGCTCTTTCTTTGTGAATGTTATCTCCCTACAAACAGCATGGGGATGAGAAAGGATTTCTTTTTCTTTTTTTTTTTTTTTTTTTTTACTAAAGAGGGCCTAAGGAAAAACTTCCTTGCAAAGTCTAATTAGGATCAAATTAGAGTAAATAAGGTTTGATTGGCTCCAGAAAGGCTAGCCACATAGGGCAAAGCCTCGTTGGGAGATAACTTAGTCATTGGACGATGTGGGGATTGCTTTCATCTGCTGGAGGCAGCAGAGAAATGAACCGATGTAGCGAGCAAAATATTGTAATCTTCCTTCCTTATTCATCTCTTTGGTATGGAGCAAAAGAAGCAAAAACCCTGCAGCGTTGGGTATGGTTCTTGATAATGAAAAGTGCCACTGCAATACATGTGAAATGTGCTTATTAAATTGGACATCTGTTCTCTGGCAAAGCCTGTTTGCTCTCCGTCAAAGCCCTGGCTCGGTCTGAGTTAAATACATGTCTGATCCTGCTCTGGGGATGGTGCCCTGCCCTCCTGGTTGGTAACGTGCAGTTGGGTTGGGCAAAAGGCTCTTGTGCGATGTCCGATGGTGGAGCAGGAGCTGGCCTTGGAGCACCCCTACATGTGTGCTCCTGAGCTCACAAAATCCCTTGAGATTTCATGTAGGATGCAAATGGACCAAGGCCAGGATGTGGATTTTTCAAGACCAACTTAAACTACGCCAGAGCTTTGTGTTTTATCAGCTAAAGAAGCTTTTTCCCATCCTTCTGGATTCTATTATTATTTTGGTTGTAAAGAGTCTTTGGTGGTGAAAGGAGATAACGAGTGAAAGTAAGTCAGCCCTAGTTTTAGCAACAGAGCCTCCACTTTCCTCTGTAACAACCGGATAAGAGAACATATATAAATACACGGGCTCATTGAACACCGGCAACCTGCGTTAGACAGTGTTGGTCTTGAATTTATTCTGCCCCCTAAAAGAACAGCTTGGTGAGACTTGCCCTTCAGGGGTATTTTTCTTTAATCATAAATAAAACATGCACTTTCCAAAGACGGCCAAGGGAGGAAGCAGAATGGAAAGATTCAGCAGTAAATTAAGGCTCTTGCTTTCCTGTGATATCTTTCTCCTTAGCAATATTTCTGTGGCTTTTGGTTGATGCCAGAGAACAAAGGTTGTGGTTTTGGTCTTGCCCCAAATAACTTACTGATTTTTACTTCATACAGGTATTTGAATGGATTTGAATTGCATTAAGAAGTTTTTTCTTTAACGTTGTAGTATTATGGTTTTGTAAATGTGAAGGTTTGAGAGAGAACTCAAATTTGGGAACAGATTTTCGGCTAATTGTAGTAAGTTGTCTTGAGCAGTGTGACCACAGCTGCTAAATTTCTAACTTTCAGGTATTTTATTGTAGAGGAAAATATGTAAGAGAAAGATCAATGCAGCTTTAAACCTTCCTTGGGGAGTTTAAGATTTTTTTCTGGAATGTGGGCAAAAAGCTTACGTTTATCAGCTAAGGATAAATTGTTTCTTAGGAGGAATCTTTAACTAGTTGATGCAAATAATCTCCCAAAGATTGCAAAAGAGATATTAAAGGCCAAGCCAATCTTTGATTTGCCCAGCTAAACCTGTAAGAAAAGAACCACATTTTCCATAAAAATCTGTGAGTTAGAGTTACTGTTCCTGCCTTGCATTTGCATGAAAGAAAATCCAATACACAAGCATTGCGGGGCTGGATGCTGCTTCCTTTGGCGTCCCTGGGAATTTTTTGGTTATCTTCAGAAGTAGCTGACTCAGATCTGCAGTGATTTGCATTGATCCATCAAGAGCAAACATCTCTCGAGGAGTCTGATTCAGCATTGAGGATGTGCAGAATGGGATCCATCTGTAGTTTAGACCTAAAAGAAAGACTAGCATCAGGAAACAGGGTTTTAAATATTCCCGGGAATATTTAAATATTTAAATATTCCCAGGTGCCTTGGGATTTCCTTCAATACAAATCAGAGCTGCTCATTGCCATGATATAGGGCACAACAGCTGGACATCACAGCTGGGCTGGTAAGAACGCACTTCCTATGGGAAGCGTGGAGGTGAAAAGCAAGTTCTCCATACTCCCTTCCTTGCCTGTTTGCACTCCCGAGGTCTTAAGTCTTGGACTGCAAGGTATCCAAGTAAATGGGGGCTTCCTAGTCTGGGCTTCCTGTTCTTTGGGCCTGTCTTTTCCAAAGAAATGTGCAACAGCATCAACCCTTTTGCAGCTCTGTGTGTTGAAATCATTTGATGCCTTTCACTGTGATCCAGTGAACGGATCCCTTAATGGAATGAGCACTGCTATGATCCAAAGTAATCCCCAATATGCTGACATCTCAAGGGAGGAGAAAAAGAATCTGTGAAGTAATTTTTTATTAAAACAGTAATGAACTAGCCTGGTGTCTGCATCACGGGATTAGTCACCAGTTGCTTAGAGCACAAGCCATTATTTTTGACTGAACTAATGAACAGCAGATTTTTATCCATGTTTGATTATTTGGAGATGTTGTAAAGAGGCAGGTGTAAAGTGGCAGATAAACACATCTTTTACTCCTAAGATGTGTATTTTTTTTCCTTATGCTTGATATCTCTGCTTTATTGAAACAACAATAAATAATCCAAGGCCTTTTGGGACACTTGCTAATCTATTGGGGATTTCCTAGAGCTGTGCTTCTGAAGTGGTTTGAATGGGCTGGATGATCTGTTGGGATAAATCAGAATAATCCCACCTGGGGCTACTTGTAGTTAACACCCAACGAGGTTAAAGTTTGAACCAAACCTCTACAGGGGGGAGGAAGAAGCACAAGGAGCCAGAGAACAGTTTGCTTCATTCAACTGAGGGACATTTCAGATGGAGGAAATCCATGGCTGTTCTGGCAATGTCCATGCTTGGAAGCACAATCTCCATGCAATTTTTAGTGCCCTGTGGCTGTTTTTGGATGTTGAGGGAGACACTGTTGCTCCAAACAGCTTTCCATCACTCCTCTACGTGTGTGTGGTGTGCAGGCAGGAGGCCAACTCTGCAGAGGAGCTGGGCACAGTGAATGAAATCCACTGTGTGAATCATCTTGCCTGTCTGGTCTGGATTATTCACTCCTTTAGTGGAGGCTTTCACATAACTTAGTGCATTGAGATAGTGTGGACGCTACAGGCTACTGAAAAGACTGGTGCAGTTTGATTAAGACCTCATCATGCAGAGGGCAAGTTGTAAATCTTGTACTGCAGGGTTGTACTTGCTGGGTCACGTTTGCTTGTGGAATGCCAGAGTTGATGCTGGCTTCAACTTGCCTGCCCTTCTTGGTCACCTAAGCACTGTAACAGAGCTGGTCTGAGGTAATTTAGAAGCAGCTGTGCTCTTAAAGAGGTTCTTTTATCTAAATCACGTTTTAGTGTCTTCTACTTTAGCCTCAATTTATTGATATACCCTCTGAATCTTGATCTTGATGCCATTTTTGTCTCAATTTTTGCATAGAATAAGTCTCAGCCTGGTTCAAGTTGTTGCTTTTGTTGTTGCTGTTACCAGCATCGTTTCATTAGTCAGTGCAACAGCAATCAGCAACTGGCTCTGGTTATCATCCATCATTGTTTGCAGGTATGGATTTGTCACTGGAAGGTGTCCATGTTGTCGTCTGAATGCTACTCTGTCTCGGTTCAGAGCATGAAGAAGCCTGGCCTCGTCACACATGCATCTATATCGATCTATTTCTTCTGTGGTCTGGGCAACAGACAGCATGAAGAGCAGCCAACTGAGGGAGCTCTTGCATATGAGCAGGGGCTTTATCTCATGATACCCATCTGGAAACTTTCCAGCTGATGGATGTCAGAAGATGGCAATTTGCTGGAGTAATGACTTTTTTATGGGAATGCTTCACCTGAACTGACAAATGAGGAATGTGTTTCGGCTCCTAATGGGAATTCTGATCAGAGGGAATAACTTGTAGTCCAGTGCCTAAGGCATTGCTGTGAGAGTGTGAGGTTAAAAACCCTTTGCTCATCATTTTCAAGAGGAATTCTCATCAAGGATGAATGCAAAATCCTGCCACTGGGATGGACAAGCTGTTGTGTTGCTTCTAGGTGGCCAGGACTTGAGGAAAGGAGTTGAGCAGTCAGTTGAACAGGAATTGGTGGTCACACCAGGCTGCATTAGCAAGAGATAACAAGCAAGTTGATAAAAGTGACTATTTCCTTCTACTCAGTGCTGGTGAGGCCACATCAGCAATGTTGTGTTTTGCACCTCCTGCTTAGATCAAAAGAGGTCTCCAAAGTGGAGAAAAAACAGTGAAAGACATGAAGATAGTCAAATGATTTGATCACAGAACATGGTTGTTGTCTTCAGTTGCTTAAAAAAGCAATGGAAAGATAGAGTCTGGTTTGAGTGTAGCAAAAGGACACGAGGTCATGGAAACAAATTGCAACACAGGAAATTCTATTGCATATTGGCAGGGGGAATCATCATGAGAGCAGGTAAGCATGAAATTGGGATTGGAGGTTGAGGAATCTGCATCTTTGGTGACATTCAGATCTTGACTTGTTGAGGTCCCTGGGCATCTGACCCCACTGGATTGTGGCCCTAGTTGATCAAGGACATGCAGGATCCCTTCCAAATTCCCTTGCTGTCATTCTAATTTAAATGGTATCTTCATGGTCCTTCTAAGCGCTCCCAGCTTAATGGTGGGTGGCTCTATACCTCTATTGTTGGAATGGGAGAGGCAGCTCTTCTAGTCCATTGAGGCCACCTGAGTCATGAGTCATGACTGTGGACAGGGCTGCTTGCAAGAACAAGCTGTTCTGCTTCAGGCCTCTCCGCTGACTAACTGGGGCCTCTCCTTTATTTAATTATTTAAATGAAGTTTCGTGATGCTGGCACGGAAGCCAGCTCTGTCCTGAAATGCATCAGCTGCTTCACAGCCAGTAAGGCCTTGCTTTCTACCATACCCTTACACTCGGTGCCTGCCCCGAGCAGAGGTTATCCAGGAGACCTCCGAAATGAGAAGCTCCTGTCCCATGTCCCACTGATGGGCTCAACTTGCAGAGCTGCTTCAATAATTTCAGCTCCTCCTCTGAGGAGTTTCCTATCTAAAACCCTGCAATGGTGCATATGTCTGCATCGCCTGTCCCTTTTTGCATCTTTTGGGGTAAAATCAAGAGGAGCTTTTCTTCCCTCTTGCTGCAGCAATCAGTGCTGGTGCCTTAAAGAGCCCAAGGGATGCTAAAAAAATGAGAGAGGATATAAAGAAGCACCTTTACGTAACGTATCTCAATTTTCCATTTTGAGAGGAGGTTTGTAGTGTGTCTGATCTGAGGGAGAGAGGTTGTCTGTATTCTGCTTGATGTGGTCCTCTCTTCCCCCTTCCCCAACCCTGTAGGCTTGGCACATTCCCAATGGACGCAATGTTCACTTGTCATGTGTTATTCTGCAGCATTTCACTGCAGAAACTTGCCAGGTAAAATCCAGTAATGAAACAGGCTTTCAAGAAGCAAAAATGGTCAGTATTTTTCTTTGAAAACATCTCTCTGATTCTCATAGGCTCTCCCCAGGCTTTAAATTCTCAAATACTGGTGCTCACATAGGCAACTCCGTAAGTAAGGCAGCTCTGGGTTTTCTAGGCTGACCTTTTTGAGGTACAGAGCTCTCAGGGAAGTGTAGTTGTACAAAGGGAATCTCATCCCTGATTTATAATGGACTTGGTAAGCCAAGTTCTACTTTAGTTAGAAAGACATAAAGAAAATTCATTCAGGAAACAGCCTTTTGGGGCAGGTCAGAAATAAATCTCTCTTCAATATGTTAACGCTCGTTCCTACTCGTGCTATGAAATCATTGTGGTTGTAGCATTATCTAAAGGTGATAAAACTGAATGGGTCTATAAAGATGCAGCTGTGCATCTAGACTTTGCTTACAGCTGTGAGAGGCAACGAAGGATCTCCTAACTCTGGGCTGTACCTACCAAACTGGGTGAGCACCCACCTCATTTTGAAGGGACACGGCAGTCACTGCAGTTATTCAACCTTTCTGTCCCAGCTTTTGGGGTCTGCAGGTGACCACAACCAATTTCATCAAAGCACCGTGGAAGAAACCCCCCAAGAATTTCTTCTACCCCTAAGGAATAATCTTTCCTTCAGCCTTTCCTGTGGGTTAGAGGCTGGTTTGCAGTATGGTATGTGCACCATGTGTGAGGAATGCTGTGTATTTAGATTGCCTTTGATTGCTGCATATCTCAACTTAAATCAATGCTGTTATAAGAGGAGAAAAAGGAAAAAAAAAAAAAAAGGAAACTGCTCCATTTTCAAAAAATGGGATTTTTTTTTGTTTGTTTGAGCTCTTTGACTTGGAGTTGCTTGGTGATGAGGGCATAAACTAACAGGACAAGGGTAAAAAACAGTAGTAGTAGACCTGACAAATCAGTTTGTCAGTGACGGAGTGGCTTTGTGGCTCAGAATACCAAGAGGCAAGGTCACCGAATCACCCCCAGCTTACTAGAATCGAGTTCCTCCTTACTAGGGCAAAACAGTTCATTGTAATGCTTGAATAGGCTGTTATTTAAAGGCCTGGGAGGCTCATTTTATCCGCCGCAACATTTCAAGGAGTAAAGGACTGCATTTATATTGCTATTGTATTAAAATTTATGCTGGCGCTGCAGTCCTGGAGCTCCGGTAGAAGCTGAATTAGCTCTTTCATTCTAAGCTCATGTTCTGGCTGCTCATAACTAAGTAAAATATTACCTGCGGAGAAGAGATTTCTTGTTCTTGATCTCAACCTGTTACGATATTTGTTCTTCTGAGTGCCTCAAAGTCACTCCATAGTGCTCTGTATTTTTCAGGGATGGGTTTGGAAGAAGGTGTTCCTGGCTGGCCTCTCCCTACTTCCAGTATTGGATGCTTATATCTTTTACCTTTTATTTAGCTAATTTTCTGCTGTGATAGAGACTTAGGAGGCAGCTCATCCTCTCCCACTCTCTTCCTGCAAAAAAGAGGGAAGCTCCTCTGTCTGCTGCTGGATGGGAGAGGGAAGAGAGGCCCATGAGCTGTTGTCACTGTGCTGGTAACTGGCAGAACCTGAGACTACTGCTCTGTGCTCCGGACCAAACTACATCCTAATTGCTGCCTCCCTTGCGGATACAAGGCAAGGGTGAAGTCAGCTCCGTTACCCCCTGGCCCAGCGGCAGTCATTTGGCCTCTCGCCTTTGTGCTGGCAGCCCCTGGGATGTGCCAGAATCGTGTGGAAATGGGAGCTTGTTTCACTTGTGTCTCGGGTTGCTAATAAGAAGCAAAAATAATAATAAGAAACGCAGTTGGAAACAAAGATGACCTCTTTTTTTACTTAAGAACAAAGCAGCCTAGATTTGGTTGCATCTAAAGTGTGTTTGTAGGCCAGTAATGAACTATATTCTTATAGACGCTTCAGAAGATGGTGAACTTTTAATTTATTGTTGGAAAGACCTCATTGAGGGACTGCTGTTACAGTGGGTTAGTTATATTGCTCAGCTACTTAGGGAAAGGATTCTGGATCTCTGGGAGCGGCTGGTCTCAGGAGACAACCAGGCTCTGGTCAGTGGTGGTGGGGATATGTGAGTTGTGCATGGTGAAAGTATCTGGAAGCTCTTGGAGATAGGAAAATAGGTGCTTCAGTTTGCTGGTCTTTGAGAGCTAAAATGTAGCTGTCCTCATTTGTACTTGTGACTTCAGGAGCTACTACATAGTCTAAAGGAGGCTAAAATAAGCAACTTGCTCTCATTTTTCCCCTGGTAGGTAAGCACATCAACAGGCTCATGACTCAAGACTGGAAAACATCTGGTCTTGTTCTGCTCTCACTAAGTGGTCAGGGGGTCTCTTCAGGGGGCTTCTATGGCGCTGATGGCTTAGGTGGGAGCAGGCCAGGTTGTGGGGCTGGTGCACAGTGCTAGAGCACACTTGTCCTGTGCTCTTGCATCTAGTGCTACAGCGTCATCATGCCCACAGTGTGTTTTATGATCTGATTATGGACGTGTCAAGGCCGTTATGTTGGGATTCTGTGTCTCGTCTGAGTTCATGCAAAGTCCCACTTAGGTTTTCAGGATGCTACGCTAGCTGCATTTTCTGTTTCCCTTCCCACTTCCATTATCTAGGGCTCAGTACAACAAAGCTCTTAAGCTTGTACCTTATTCTGAGCCTGCGGATGAGTACACCGAGAAAAAGATTATTAGGTCTCAGTTCCAATTTTTGCTGTAATTATTTGAATGATAATCACAAAGTCAAAATAAGACTATGGATACAGGTAGAACGTGAACTTGAGCTCCTTTTTTTATTTTAATAGTAGCTCACATCTCTGCAATGAAGAAGCCAATGGAAAGATCTTGTGAAATTATGGAAATACAGAGAAGATGCTGTAGCTGGTCTGGAGTGGCCCGAGATGAGTGTCTTATGAGAAATACATTCCTTGAGTCTTGCTGGTGTCTAGAAGAGCATTGCTGCCGGGGGACCACAGAGGGACAGTGTCCAACAATGGCACTGCCAGTAAGCAGCTCTTTCTATCAGTCATCCAGCTCCTATATGTGATTTTAGCCTGGATCTGTCTGTTTTGAGGACTAATCTGTTAAAAATATGAGGTACAGAAATACTGAGGAATTTCCTGCTTTGAGGGGGAATATTGTCACTTGGTTGACTTGAAAGCCAATTAATGGCAGTTGGTCAAAGGCAGTTGCTTCTGCAGCTTCCCAATTTTGTTTATCAATGGATGGAGTGGGGAGGAGAGAGGGAATCTTGATTTGCCATTTCTCCTGGAAGAGTTGGCTTGCTATTGAAGTGGTCATTTCTCCTCCCCTTTCAAAAGCTCCTTCTTTGTCTTGGGTGGTGATGATACCAGTAATCACTGTAGCTGGTGTTTTGGTGCCATGCAAATACCATCTGTCAAAAGTGGCCTCTGTTACTTCCATGACTCACTGTCCTTACGGGATATTCTGAGGATGCACTGTAGAGCAAGCACTGTCACTCCAACCTTACAGATGAGGATTTGGTGCTAAAATGGATTAAGTAATTTGCCCAAGGTTACCCAAGCAATCTGTGGTAGGGTTCAAACCTATCTCTGAATAATATTATGCCTTTTGGATCACTCTTCCTTCTACCAGCAGAGCCTCCTATGACTGCCAGGTAAGAATTCATGCAGGAAAAATGATTCCTGTACCTTCTGTCTGTGCTTGAGGTGGTGCAGCAGTGAGGAGCTGGATGTTGGAGTTAGTTGATGAGGGGTTTTCTCATTAGACCTGAAGGCTGGCTCTGTCAACTTTCTCCTCCTTGACGTTTTTTCACAGAATCACACAGAATGGCTGAGGTTGGAAGGAACTTCTGGAGATCTTCTAATCTGACCCCTCTCATGCAGAGTCAACTGCAGAGTCAACTGTATCACATTGTTTGGGATTGTGTCCAGATGCCTTTTGAACATCTGCAAGGATGGAGGCTCCAGAGCCTCTCTGCGCAGATGCAGACAGGCTTGGTCCATGGGTGGTCAATGCGGACAGCCCCAGGCTTGTGCTAGTGCTGGTCTCTGTGTCCTCTCGTTCAGAGTTTCAGTCTCTTTGGCATGCAGTCTCACCCTGGAGACCCCACACTGCCTCAGCACCTTTGCATGTCACATTCCTGCAGTTCTTCCTCAGGGACTGGTGGTAACACAGTGACTGCACGACCTGCTGGTGTACTCGCAGTCGTAGATGAAGAGAGACCCATCCTCCTTGTCCACTTTGGATAGAGCAAGAAGTACCTGAAATTAAGGTGACTCAAGCTCGATATCGAGAGAGACTTTTTAGGGGAAAGTCTCTGAATCAGTCAGACCAGCTTAGTGGGAGAATGTGAAGTCTCCATTGCTGATGCTTTTTATGATCAGGGTGGATGGAGGGCTGTCAGCAACAGTTTAGGCAGAACTGATCCTGCTTTGAGTCACAGCGACGGATAATGACTCCCAAGGTCCCTTCCAACTCTGTGTTTTGTGATTTCTGGGTTTGTTGAGGCTGGTGGATTTTGAAGCAGAAAAGACTTATGGAAAAGGATACCTCCAGGTGACCCGAAAGATTCTATTCCCATGGGATAGGATAAGATGAAGCAGGAATTGTCAGTGCTGAAAGTATAAAGGTTTCTCTTATTTTCTTCACATGAGTTAGACGAACTCTCTGCTCCTCTGCTCTTTCTCACCACTGCTGCACCCTCTGAGCTGGGCTGAATGGGCTCTCAGTGCACGTTAGTGTCCACGTCCAACGCTAGCAGCGGTCGCCTCTGCTGCAGCAGGACATGGGGAAGGATGGGGACCACGACACGGCGTCTGCTGCAGGTTGGGCTGGTGTCACAGAGCCCAGGTTTGCTGGCGAGGACGAGCAGCTCTTGCCCGACAGGAGCCACGGCCAGCAGTGCTGTGGCAGGACCAGTGCAGCTCGCGGCCCTGCTTCTTGACCAAGTGGTGCTTAGCGTCCCTGATGCAGGAGATGGAGACATAAAGGGACAGGAATTTCCCAGGGACAGAAAGGCCCCAGGAATTTCTTGTGGAAGAAGTGAAAAAGCACGAGCCAGAATCCGCTCTCGCTGCGTTGTGGGCAGCCCGTCGGACGGCAGAACCCGCGCGGGGCGCAGCCCCTTGCCTTGCGCGCTCCGGCCTCGCTCCGTTCCCAGGAGCCCATTAACCCACCAAGCGGCGGGCAGCGGCCTCAGAGGAACAAAAGGATCACACAGGTTTATCTTCTTTCTGGACTAGCAAGTTAAACTGCTTGAGGACACGTGTCTAGCAAAGCCTCGTGCAAGGGAGAACCGAGACAGCGAGGCTGGAAGCAGGGATGATAGGGAAGGAACAGCAGGGATGAGTGGCAGGCAGAGAGGTCCTTTCCTCTTAGTTCTCCTAGTCCTGTCTTGTGATAGCTTGAAAAGTTACACTCCTTGATTTCCCAGGGGGAGCAGGAGGTCTTGCAAGCAGAGGTTGCGTCAGGAGCTCAGGCTTCCAGGGGAAAAAAAGGCTGCAAAATGTTCAGTGTTAGTGTCCCGAGAGAGCCTGGGGAGTGGGATTTGCCTTTCAACCTTATGGAGGATTTTAGGTGAGAGTGAGAGACATGATTCATCACAGAGCTGGGCATACACCGGCTGCCTCCAAAGCCTTTGGAGTCACCGGAGCTGCTGCTCAAGGAGAGAGGAACGTGTCCCTTTGCTCCTCCATCTCCCTGTGCCTGAAACTTTAGCATTAAAAGAAGAATCCTTGAGTGAAGAAACCCAAAGAACCCTCTTAGACTCGCTGGGGAAAAGGGTTGGAGGAAAGCTAAGCTTTCTGTCTGTGCAAAAGTGCAAGTAGCTATTTGGCACTCACCTTGCCCTTCTATTCAGTAAACATTGCTTTGGTTCAGATGAATATTTTTAATATTCACGTGCTTGCACCCTGCTAAGCAAAGGACTTTTGAAGTTAACTAATAAGACGGAGCTGCTGGTCCTCAGGGCTAAGCAAACGACCTTGATTCTTAATCTTGTTCACTGAAATAGGTTTACAGTACATAACATTTCAGAGCAGATGCATCTGAGAAGCTGTCCAGTGTTTCCAATAATTCCTGCCTTCAGTTGGATGAAAAATGTTGTGGGAATTTCTTTCCTTGCTCAACTATAGCATGATTTTCCTAGGAAATGGCTGTATTTGTGTGCAGGTCAGCTTCTCTTCATTCGTATTAAGGATCTTACAAATTTGATGAAAGATTAGCAGGTAGAGACTGATGTGTCTGCAGGAAAAACCTGCTCTTTAATGAATATGAGAGAATTCCTGCAAGAGGCCAGTGTGGAGCAGCAGTTCCTTAAGATCCAGATTTCACCAGCTCCACTGTTCTGCATTTGCTTATTTTGACACTAGACTGAGACAAGGGAGCTTCAGCCTGTCTAAAATCACACTGGAAACCAAAAGACAAAAAGTGCATCTCATTTTTGTCGTTTTTTCTTATCTTCTCCAGGTGCAGCAGATTTTTTTTCATCCTCCTGCCTCTAAAGAAGGCCAAATCCTTATATTTCCTAGATTCTGTGAAAATGAATCCAAGTCATTTTCATGTAATTCTGCATTGCATATGCAGCTAGGAAATGTTACCTGTTATTTCACATGAGCTCTCTGATCACTAGTTAATAGTTGAGCCTGAATTGATTAAACCAAGCTCTTAGTAAAGTTTCCCATTAAAGAATAAAGTTCTAGGCAATCTCCCCAAACTTGGCTTAGCTGCTTTAGCTGTGTCCCTTTGATTTGCTTTGCATTAAAAATTGGCAATGGCCAATTTGGGACATGCTGTGTACTCATCCATCTGTCCCCTAAATAGCTGGTTTGCAATGAAAGGGAAGTATGGAGGAGGAAACAGGGATTCAAAGGGAGATTTTCAAACAGGCTATGATTAATTGTGGAGTTACTGACCAACTTAGCAGAGCCCCTATAGGAAGCAGACAGGTGTGGAGCACTGTCCTAAGGGAAGCTTGAGTTATTTGAACAGCTGCAGCTCATCATCCGGTAGAAAAGTCCTGCAAAAGAGTGGCAAAGTTGCAGTAACAGCCCAGCTTGCACAGCATCCAGGTGAGAAGAACTTAATGTGCCGACACATAACCTCACCTGTGCATCTATTGCACTTTGCTCATCCACTTTGCCTTCCTGAGAAACTTGGCCAAGTTTCACCAAGTCACAATTGTGACTGTGGTGATAATTTTCTCTCCCATCTGCCTCCACCTCTTCCTATTCTGCTCCTTCAGGCATCTAAAAGCTTCCCCTTGACGTGACTCTGCTCGCCAGAATACATTACAGTTTCCCAAAGCAAAGTCCTTGTGCTTGTTATAATTATTGCAAAAGTGCTGAGCGTTCTCAAGTGCTTTTCATCATCCCCAAATGTGGAAATACATGACTTGGCGTTTTCTTTTTCACTGCCAGCTGTGAAACAGGCCAGCTCTGTATTAGTAGAGCACAGACCAATATGTTGCAAAGAAAGCCTTAGTGATGGTTGCGCAGCTGCTGAAGACCACAGCCATCTAACCAAGGAGCTTCTGATTATTCTTCTCCCTTCCATGTAGACAGTGAGCCAGATAGCTGAGCTCTGTGTGCCTTGGAGTCTGGGGAGGATTTTTTTTTCTCTGACTTGATTTCCAGCTGGTGCTGATACTTGGGGGCAAGTGCTGCCCTTGTGTGAAGGGGATGAGGTCAAACTGTTCCTGTTTGACCAGTGACCGGTGAAAGGACAAGGAGTAATAGGTATGAATTCAAAAAAAAAGGAAGTTTCATCTCAAGTTTCATTGTCCTCTTCATATGAAGAAGAGCTTCTTCACTGTGAGGATGACAGAACCCTGGAACAGGCTGCCCAGGGAGTTGTAGAGTCGTCTTCTCTGGGGATCTTCAAAACGCGCCTGGATGCCACCCTGTGCCGCATGCTCTGAGTATCCCTGCTAGAGCAGGAGAGGTTGGACTAGATGATCTCTAGAGGTCCCTTCCAAACTCTATCATTCTGTGATTCTATGTCTGGTAGAAGAAATGGTCCTTCATGCTCTCTTCATATGCTGTACAAATTAAGGGCAGGTTGGTGCTATGCTGAGACTCTTAACTACCCATCAGTACAACTCGTGTCAGGAGGATTTTCACGGGTTCTTAGGGCAGGTGGTTGTTGGTTGATAACTTCAGTACTAAGAGAAGTTGATAATGTCTGTTCTAGGGATTTTAAACCAGGATGGAGATCATCTCAGCAAACCAATGTAGCCAAGACCAAGAAATATTATCTAAGGAGGCTCCTCTATCAAGCGTTTGAGCCAGACCTTTTTTGTTCCTCCCCATTTTAAGGAAAGTTTTGCTTTTCAGAATTCTGCTCGGATTAACTTGGTTGGCTGTGGCTGTCTGCAGGTGAATTTACATCTCTCCCAGAATGTAGCTTATCTCTTCAGCTGCTGAAAACAGCACTGACAGTTATATTGTAAAGGCTTCGTATCTGAAGTTAAATCCCCAGCGCAAATTCTCAAGAGAATAGACAGTTCCCTAGACAGTTTAATTTGATTTATTACCCTTAGAAAGCCAAACAACCTACTGTTTTTCAGGGAAAAAGACGTATGCTTCGTTAAACTGCACAAACCTATTATGACTATGATAAGGCCAGGAAATTCTTCATGGGAAGTTTAAAAATAAGATTTCACTAAGCATCCAATAAATTAATTAGCCTCTGAGGAGGATTAACATGCTGAAGCACATGAACTTCTTCAGCCAGTCTTGTTCTTTGTGGTGAGCAGCTCTACCTAAGGATTTGCTGGACGAAATTTTCCCTCTGATTAATGCTCCTTTTTAAAAGATATCCCTGGCCCTTGGAAGCTAAAAGCGTTTAAATGTCAGATTTAATGACTATATATCAATTTGGCTTGTGAAAGACAGCACCTCTTCCTAAAAGCTTTGCTTGCAGAAGATTTGCAACTTGTTAAAGAAGAGGCTTATGAAGTGAGTTGCCGAATGAGCCTGATATCCTCACTGCTTTGGGATTCTCCAGGGGATTGAAAATCCTTTTCACTTGCCAACTTCAGCTTGTCTCCAGAGAACGGATGAATATTTTTATTTTAGGACAAGTAATGTTGCATCCGTAAGATTTGACATTTCCCTCTCGTTTCACTCTTGACCAAATCAGGCGAAATAGAGGCAAATTTTGACGCATACCTCTCAGAATTATAACTGGTGGATGCTACCTGAGATTATTTCATACATGTCTATTCTGTTTCATTATTTTTTACCAGTAGGTGCTGTTTTCACCTTTACTTAAACCCTTTTCTGCAATATTTGCTTCATATTTTGTTTTATATGTGGTTGGTCGTTCCTTCATGCATTTCACATGCTGATGGCCATAGTTCTTTTAACCTGATTTTTGCAGGATACGCAGGAGTGATTTGTGATATGATGCTTAAAAAACATCTCATAGACGAGGCTTTTCTTCTCTGCAGTGCTAACCCGAGTCTGGTTTGAGGTTGTTTCGGACTTGAACCATCTGTGTATCCACACGTTTTCATGCGTGTGGACGTCAGAGTCGGATCAGCACAAGGAAAGAGGTGGTTTTGCCAGGAGATGGATGGTGATGGCCTGAGGACTGTGGCACTAACTCCTCAGGTTGTCATGGACCTCTCATTTCTTTGCCTGTGACCCTCTCTCTCGAGCGAGAACTGAAACACTGAGTGAAACTGCAGCCACAAGGGAAATTTATGGACATCTTCTATATGACCCTTTCCTCTAATACCTGGTGATGGTTAGTCTAATAGGCTTTGTCTAGCTCATCCTTCCTTCCAAAGCATGGCACCTTGTTTCCAAGGCATTCTCTGGACTTGTGCTGCTTTGGGTGAGGAAAATTGGAGCCTGGGCTGGTCCAGATGTGAGGAGTGAGTTAAGTGTGGTCCTGGGAGAGGCTGCCAGGCCTGGCTGTTTTGTTCCTCATAGCCACGTTCTTCTCTGCAGTTTCACTAAGGAGTAATTTGGTGTTTCTCAAGGCTCTGAGAAAGTAAGGGAATATCATCAGTGTGCTGCTTTGGACAATGCTTTGGACAATGGAACAAGGCAAACTATAATTTAAACTCGGATTTCTGATGCAGTGCTGTATCCCAGAGCTGCGCTCAGCACAAGGAGGCAGGTGGATTTTTTTCCACTTCCATGCAGTACTCGGGACCTGCTTTGCATCCAGCAGAATTCAGAGCAGTCTTTGGGTTATCCCAGTGTTTTGTGCTGCTTAAGGTCTCCTCTCGCTCCCCTGTTTTGGCACGGAGTCAACTCTGCCTTCTCTAGGCCCATTCAGGTTTTTGTCAGGATTTAACAACTCCCAACTGCCTATTTAATTCTTTTTCACGTTTTCCATGCTCTACTGTAGCAATAAAGATGGACTAAATCATAGATCTAGGTCTAATCTTTAAAGCTATTCCACTAAATCCACCTGCAAGGCCTGGGCCGCCAAGCCAAGATGCTGGGAGAGTATTCCCATGTGCTTCCTCCAGTCCTGGACCTTTCCCCTGGGCATTGCTGTTGGCCATTGGCAGCGATTGGTGCCCTGTCTACGTGGACCTTTAGTCTGATGTGCGAGGCATGGCCTTGTGTTAACTTCCATTTGCCCCAAAGGGGAGGTGAATCCTTCCTATGAACAGGATTTTACATTTTTCTGCCTTGGAGGTGCTTTTTCTGCAGTGACTTGGGCAGTCCAAGTGGAGGGAACGGCAATCTCCAAACTCCCGGGGCTTTTGGTGGAGCTGCCGCTGCTGCTCCATCCATTCGGATGGAGCCTTTCCAGCCTCTCCAGGCTCACAAACAGGGCTCTGCTTGGGCTCAGCACTGTTTTAATCCCAGAGGAGCCAGGTTGGATGTGGAAAGTGGGTCCTTGAGCTGCTGCAACTGATCCCAACCGTGCCCTCTGTCCCAGCAGGTAGTTTGGTTTATTCATAATTTACTTTGCACTGAGGCTCTCACTGCCCTTGGCCACAGGGCTGCAGGGTGGAAGAGATCATCATGATGGTTATGGTGGCAACGCAGGAACTACAGCTCTGAGGGCTGAGAGAGGGAGGCCTTGGTGGACATGAGAACTCCTGAAAATTCCTATGGGCTTCGTTGAACTTGCCAGGTGACTATATACTCTTCAGTTCCTGCATGCTGAATTGCATTTACTGGAAAGACCTTGGTAGTTTGGGCTAAATCTAGGACTACCGGGGCACAGGGTATAATTCCAGTTGTCCAGGGGCTCCTCTACCCCTGGGAGAAGGTTGTGTAGGGTGTCACAAGTGATCAGAAGCTGAGCTTAATCAAATAATACTGGTGACATATCTGATAGTCTACATCTGACTACTTACACTTGTAAGCAGACAGAGCAGATGTTCTCACCAGGCTGACTTTGAAGAGACATAAACTTTGTAAAAATGTCCCAAGTTTGCTCCTGCCATTGGCGGGGTGGCTTGGGGTGGCACTTTGTGTCCTTCCTGCCTGCAAACTTAGGGGCTTTTTACTTAATGTGAAGTTGAGAAAACTCCTACTGAGTGAAAAATTGCAATTTTCATCTGTCACCTTGGATGAGGCAACTCATCTTCATAGCAGCAGGGCAGAACTAGTGAGGCCACAGGCAGATGCCTGAGTGCTCTTTGCAGCTGAATTGAGGGCAGATCTGCCCAAAGAGGAGGGTAGATGATATATAAACTGGTGGTTCTCTCATTGCTTTCACTTTTTCTCTCAGGTATAAGATTTTAATGGCAACTTGTCTGTGACCACTTGGGTTTCTTCATCTTGAACGGTTTGGGAAAGGTCTTTTTTAACAGTGGTCCATGGAAGGTGTTATTTTTTCCAAAATATCATGGAAAGATGGAGCAAAAGTGGAAGCAGGTTTTCTAGACTTGTGTAGAAAAGGGATAAATCTGCAGGAAAACAAAGCATCATCTGTTCTGCTGCTCAGAGAACAGCTTGTGAGTTTTGTTTTTTTTTAATTTTTTTTCCAACGATCTGTCCCTGCACATGGGAGGGCTCTGACAAAAGAAATTAAAAGATCAAACTTCCTGCATAACCTACAATTTCCTTTGGTCCCAAATAAGATGAGACGTAAGCACCTCTCTGACTTTAAATAGCACAGGGGCAATCAGCCCTCCCGGTCGGTGGTAGCAGCAGTGACACCGATTGGGTTCAGGGAATTGCACAAAAGATCCAAATCTGTGCTGCTTTCATCTGCATTCGAGTGGCTGAGGAGAAAATCAATACTTGTTAGCTAAATAGGGACAATATTGTCAGTGTTCAAAGTTATCTTCCGTTCTCTGGAGTCTTTCTATTTAGAGCTCGTGAGTGATTTTTGGATCTGCTCAGACCGAAGAGGCAAAGGATGATTTGGAGGTTAAGACTGGAAGAAAGATCTGTGAGATGTGAGGTAGTGAATATTCCTATTCTTTTGTAAAAATTTAGGTAATTTGCCTCCTTTTCTGTGGTCTGCACCATCTCAGTGGGATGAATGCTTTTTGGTGGATTGTAATTACGAGTATAATTAAGGATTATTAAGATTATAATTAAGGATTATAATTAAGGGGGTTTGTTTAGGTTTGTGTTCCCCTCGTGTTCACAGTGACCCTA
This sequence comes from Rhynchotus rufescens, assembly GCA_032273925.1. Classification (NCBI taxonomy): domain Eukaryota; kingdom Metazoa; phylum Chordata; class Aves; order Tinamiformes; family Tinamidae; genus Rhynchotus; species Rhynchotus rufescens. The sequence goes on from JAVCKT010039429.1 coordinate 34,626, forward strand.
TCTGGATTTAACATTGCTTTCTGGATGCTTGCAGGGGAACATCTTGTACGTCTTGTTAGTTGTACTGCAGCGTGAAACCATTTTGCAGCTTTAGCTCCAAGGAATTTAAGTATCTGTATCTATGGCTTGGTGACATTCCCACTTTGGGCCCAACATATACCTTAGACGGAGCTGCTGCTAGAAGGTTGATGGGTTTCACAGCCTTGGTGTCCCTGAGGACTTTTAGCAGCTTATCTGATAGAGCTGCAAGGTCTCTCATCAACACTCAGGTCGTCGGGTCCTGTGTTTGGTTCTCTGGTTTGGCCCTTCCTGCAAGTCCCAATGCCCAATGACTGTTCAAGGACACCAGTCCTTGCGGTCCGAAGCCACTTGAGGTCTGAGAGATCTCAGGGAGCCTCAAGTGGCTGCCAGTGCAAAACCATTTATCCATGTTTCTATAGAGATTTCCCTCACAAAAATAACCGTAAGTGTTCTGGCTGTCCAACAAGTAGAAGACCTGGAAGTGGCATCTTATTTTTTTCCTGCAAGAAACTTTGGCCATTGCCTAATGTGAGGTGGCTGTAAACTGAACAGAAACATATGGAAAAGCTTGTGAGACTCCCTGGGAATCTGAATCTTTTCTGTGAAGGGACCTTTGTGACTCATAACTTTAAAATTTAATTCCTTGGAAAGGCAAATGGCAAAGGAGCACCGTGTTTCATTACTACTACCATGAGATACTACTATTCTGCAAGCTTAAGTGAGTGAGTGTATCACAGAGGTGCTCCTGCAGTGGGCAGTTCAGCTCTGAACTTCTCCACAGATCGAGGAAACTAGATGTCACCCCAAGGCTCTGATAAAAGCTGAACCTTGGCCCTGTGATGAGAACCCTTTAATCAGAAGTTGCATCCTCAAACGGCCCGAGACACCTCAAGTTGTTTTGTCACAGACACTTTTGGAGATCCTACAGATATCGCAACTGGCCCCCAAAAGCTCTTTTGTTCCTCTGTTTTGCAGATCTTCTGCCTCAGATCTTGGTAAAATCTGTCCAGGTTCTGCCCAAATGCAGCATCTTGGCTGCAACTCCTATTCCAGCTGATTTTTCTTATTCAGAGATCCTGCTCCTTCTCAGTTTACCTTTTATCTGTGTAGTCATCTTTCATGCCATTTCCCTGTTCCTCTTTGTCTTTTAGTAATTGTTTTTTTGTGGCATCTCTGCGTTTCCTCCTCTTCTGACCAAGTAGAGTTGCTTGGACTAATTTTTGCAATCACTTCCTGACTCTGTTTCTAGTCATTTAGGTGGAGTTTGTGGAGCTGTTGTCTTTTTAAAGTCCTTCCTTGAGCTAATGTCTGCCATATGGTACCTTTAAAACCTCTGGTTTTAAAAAGCATTACAACAAAGCCTAGGAGCATCTGCTTTGCTTTAACAGAAAGAGTGTCAGCAAACTGCTGAGTTGGCCAAAATCCTGGGGTCCTTAAATCACTGTGATGTTTTCCATTGTCAGTTGAAGTTCTACCACTCAAGCCTAAAAATAAAGTACTTTCAATTCTGCATGTGCAGGCAAACCGTCACTTTAGGTTAAATGGATTGATTAAATGTTCTGCTTAAGTGGGCTCAATGAGGCAAGTGCTACCGAAAGGGGATCCTTTTCTTTGCTGAAACATCCTTTTCATTCCTAAGGTTTCTTTCAAGAAATTAGAAGGCTTATTTAAGCTCAGCCTTGAGCGCTCAAAATGCAGAATTTTGCCAAACTTGATCTTTTTGCATCCGCTTGGATGCAGCCCTGTGCCACGTGCTCTAGGTGACCCTGCGTGTGCAGGAGGGTTGGACTCGATGACCTCTGAAGTCCCTTCCAACCTTGGGCATTCTATGATTCTATGATATTTAGCTGTAAGTCTCTACTCAAATGGTATATGAACTTCAACACCAAAAGAGAAGGAAAAAGAAAAAGCCACGAAAGGATGAACTTAGAAGAGAAAATATCCTCAGAAACAGGAAAGACTAATAGAAACACTTGTTAGAATTTGGCAATAGGGACCAAAATTGACTCTAGGGGAAGCTTTTAGCTGACCCTGAACGGCTGCAGAACAGCTCGCTTGCTTTAGAAAAGAAACTGAGAGCCAGGCTGCACAAAGCTCACTATATATGTTTATATCCTAAAAAAAGGGGAAACTTTTTTACTAATGGGGCTAGAATCAGTGTTGCATACTGCTGTCCACCCTACATGCAGCTGACAGAGCAAGGAGTACATAGCACATTGCACCTTTCTCCCCTATATCACCTCTCCAAGAAAATACATAGCTTTGATTTCCTCCATGCAAGAACCTTTCACCTTCAGAAAAACAAGAGTGCCACTAGTTTCTTTTAAGAAAATGAGGCTTTCAAATTGTCTGCAGACATGAAGGAAAAACAAAGAAGTTGAAAAAGAAGGAAAAAATCTTTTAAAGTGATTAAGCAAATCATTTTTGCTGCTCACTTTCAGGAGGCTTTTTCACCACACTTGAGAAGAAGTTCCCATAAACATCAGTAAAATCTCCTGATTGCTTCATTAAATTCTGCCTTATAACTTGCTTCTGCCATGAAAAGAGCATGGTCACTGCCTGTCCTGCTGACTAGTATTATCCCGCTCTTTTCTTTGGCTTCCTCTTTGATTACCTCTTTCTTTTATTTATTATCTGATCATTTTTTTTCAATCCTGCTAAGAGTACAGACTTTTTGATTCTGTGTTACTGCAGATCTCTGCAAAATAATTATCTGGGCTTGACTATAGTGATTTAAAAACTACAGTAATACAGTATTACCCTCCAGTAATACAATGCTCATGTCAAAGTACCACTAGTTTCTTAATTCTTTCCAACATGATAAATAAGTTCAAACATATTGCAAAATTGTCAACACTGTGGATTTTTATTGCTTTTAGAAATATTTTTATGAGCAGATAGTCTGCGCCAAATAAAAGGTTTTTCTCAGATTCTCCCTCTGTCATCATGGAGAATGAATTTCACATTTCCAAGAAGCTTCAATGGGGCACTATCGAGCCTCCAGCTTGATTTAACTGTGAAAGCTTACTCTAGTTAAAAGAGTTTCCTCAAATAATTCATTTTTCATTACACTTGTCAGCTAAGTTTTAACCAAATTTAGGCACTGCATAGTTGTGATATTACACAGAAATAAGCAAAATAAATTGGATTTGGGAAACTTAGTAGTTCTCAAAACAATGCATGCAAAACCTAGCTTCGGATATGCTTGGAGTGACCCTGTTTTTACTTAGAACTCTGTTTTCAAGGACTTTCAGAGTTTAATACAGAGTTTCCAGATAGAGAAGTAAGCATGTCTCTCATCCCTAGAACATGCCTTTTATTTGGCAATCAAAACCTGAAGGAGTAGATGTTCATCATCTAGTCTCCACAGGTTTTCCTATCCAAAATGCAGAGAGTGGTTGCTGCTTGACTAGCTCCACTCTCCTGGAGCAGCATCTAGTGTATCTCCACTTGACACACTTGGAGATGATACCTCTGGAGAGGACTCTTTGCCCTCACGGTAGGATTTTACAACACAAAATAGACAAAGAGAGTTGTCCTTACAAATATATAAAACTCGAGTATTTCTCAAGCAGAGTAATGTTTGTGACACTGCTTTTCATGACAAAGCACAGATGTAATCACAGAGTAAATTTGCAATAGATTAGGGGACCTTGTTATGAATCTTTTGCCTTACCTCATACTGCAAGAAAATATTAATTGCTTTTCTTGCTTCTGGTTATTTCTAAAGCATATTGTTATCAGATTTGAATTGTAATCTAATGTAATGTTTCCACTTGGATGGAATAGATCTAATCCATTTTATATATCAGATACATCGAGTTGCACAAATGGAGAAGCCTGTACAACATCCATTTCTATGAGAAGAAAAATAAACACAAATGAGAAACATCTCATTGCTACCTGTTAATCATAAATTCTCCTCTCTCCTTTTAATCTACAGTAAAAACCTGAACAACATAAAATCTGCTTCAGGGTTTTACAAGACTTGTGACAGAGCAGCACATAGCACAGCAGTAAAACTGTTTCATCTTGACCTCTCCTTTCATGACTAGATATGAAAATATATTCTAATAATGCTCCAGCACATCCCCAAATTTTTAATGCACACTTTTGGAAGTAATGCAGAGATACTTCAGATAGCTGCTAAAATGCGATTAAAACTGATATTTCGATTAGATTTCGAGAGTATATATGATCACATTCTTGAATCTTTTAGCTCTTCACATATCTTACATTAAAATATTTATATAACTGATATAATAATCTTTCACTGAAATACTTTTATGTATATTGCCTGCAAAACAAGATCATTGTACTTGTATACTCCCAAAACTGGAAGAGTACAGTGTTATGTTCATATATAACAAGGACATACAAGGACATGTATCTCCATAACCTTCATATACACCTCTGATTGACTGATCTATATTCTCCACTAGTATCATACTCTTCACTTGGTTCTTGGTATGGATTCATTCTCAAGTCAAAATGGCATCTAGCGATGCCACTGCCCAGCATAGCCTTATCTCAGCCTCAGGATCCAGATCCTTCATACAACAGGTTCAGTTTCTCTACTTCATCTAAGTGTGAAGACTAGAAACAGTAAATCTTTCATACAGAACTAAATAAATTGTGAGCACAGCCCTCACTAAAAACTCAAAACACTAAGCTCATTAGCATGCTTCTGTCTTCCCCCCCTGGAGCTACTGAGCCATTTGGCTGCCACCTGCACAGCCTTCAGGAATCCACAGAAGAGGGATGCAGCAGAGCTTGGGGCTTTCATCCCCCCTCTTAGAGCAGCTCGAGGAGCTTGCTCCAGGAAGACTGACATGAAGAGTGCCGGTGGAGAAGTGGGGAAGGGAGAGACTCTGAACTTCATATACCCACTCTCCCATCCACAGAATGGAAAGTGCACAAATAGCAAGAAAACACAAGTGGAATATAATAACCCGCTATCAAAATGTCAAAGGAGTAGATAGGGCTCGGATGACTTAATGTCAGATCATGCAGGCAACTTGGCAACCTAGAAATACCTTGGAAGCACAAAGGAAAAAGGAGAGCTATATATTCTACAAATTGTCACATAGTCTCAAGATACACTCACAATTTCTTTTATATAAAGAGAAGCTTTCTAATGTAATTGCAGACACTGCATGCCTGCTTGCTTCTTGCTCTGCATTAGACAGAAAGGCAAGATTTCAGAACAGTCTAAGTGTTCATACTAGATATCTCACTTAACTCCTTTCTGTAACTTCATTCTACTCCTGCACTTACAGTCAAAGAGAGATGAGCTTTTATCCACTGAAACATATTTTCCACAGTGACTGGCTCAAAGTTAATCCATCTTTTCAACATATATCTGCATATATTAGAAAAGTAGTACACACACTATAATTCCCTATCATCTGGGTTCTAGCTAGGTTGCCATCATCCAATAATCCTCATTTACAGGCTTTGCGTGGACCTAGAGAAGCCTCTAAACCAAATGTTTTAAGTATTCAATGGACTGCTCATTAGTTTCGCCTGTGAATCAGCTCTTCCATCTTTGTGGCTACAGCAGTGAAGCAGGAAAGGCCAAATAAGAATATCACAGAAAGAAAACAATAGGGTGAGTTGGGAGAAAGAAAACCTTTTTTTTTTTCCAACCTTTGGAAAAAAGGTGCAAAGTATGTTCTTGGAAGTATGTATGAATAGCATGAGGAGAAAAGTCTTAAGTTGGACTGGTTTCTAATTCCTCTTCAGTGTTTTTATCCTGGTAAAATGCACTTATAATTTTAATTTTAAAAAATGAGCACTGAGTATTGAAATGTTTTCAGGACAAGGCCCATATAGTTTCCAGCTTTTAAATGGCTCCCAAAGATTTTACAAAATGTATCACGCAATCTAGAAATGTTTTGCTGTGAATAATTCAAGAAGATAAAAACCATACAGTTGATATTCTGTGCAAGAGCACAAGCAGTTTCTTTTCTGTGGCTGTAGAGTGTTCTGCCATGAATACCAAATTTA
>JAVCKT010039501.1:0-17806 GCA_032273925.1 Rhynchotus rufescens
TATTCCAGCAAGGAGGACAGCACCATCTGCTGCTATCCATAGAAATTACATGTCTTGAAAAAGCTAACTCATTCTTGAATATTTAGGACTATTTGTTTATAATAAAATATTATATACTACTTTTGTGAAGCACATTTCATTTTGAAATTAAATCACAACTGTCAAGGAAGAATTAGGTGCAAGTGGACCTTAAGATGTGGAAATATGTTCATTTTGATCAGACCTGAAATGAATTTTTACACAAAAATCAAGTTGTCTTACACTAGTAAAATAGTAAACATCCATTCAGATGGAAATTGCAGGCACTTAGGGTTGAGTTATACTGTCATCTGTGCCATTGCTTTTTTGAAGGCTGTCAATTTGTGTATCAATGATAAGTCACTGATCACCTCCATGCAGATCAAAAACCACATCATTTTCCCCTTCAGTACTCTCATATTCTAAGACATTTACTTCTGAAAATCAGAGAAGTTGCTTAGTCAAATTGCATAGAATGAGATATGTGAATATGAGACAGACATTGTGAATAGACTTTTCTGAGGTAATGACTCAATTTTCCACTTCGAAGAAAACTTGCTCCTTCCAACCCCCATCTCTCCAGTTGCGTGGGACACATGCAGTGAGGGGAACTATAGACCTAAATCTCAGTGACTCACCTGAATCACTTTCATAGGATTTGAATAAATCTCAGGGTTTTTGGAGATAGAGCCTCCAACTTCACCGTAGGTAACATCTAGTCCAGGATGCTCTTGACACACCAAATCCAACATCTTGATGAAAGTTTCATTCACCAGCACATTCTGGTACGTAGGAGAAAGGAGAGCACATTCAGTGTGGACATCCAAAGAACAACAAAAATTTGCTTGTCTTAACAAACCCTTATGTCGACAGTAACTGTTCTCTCCTGGGGATTGTGCCTTCCCCCATTGCCACTCTTGATATTCAGGAATCCCACAGGCAGCACAGCCTAAACAAGAGTTCTTCTTCCTTCTTTTTTTTTTTCCCCATGACTGAGATGTGAAAGGATCTCCTAATCTGTGTGCAAATAAACTTGATGCAAAGTACATTTTTATTGGGCAACTCCTTAATAAGAACAGTCACATCTTTAAGGGTACACAATGGTCTGCTTAATTGGAATAGTCAACTTAATGGGATTCTCCTGAACACATGTACATATATCCAGGGTAGATGACTACGCTAGAGAGAGCTAAGCAATTACTTGTTTTGCGGTCAGTGAAAAAAATTCACATTTCTAGGGTATGTTTCATTTCATTCAGTGAATATAGTGTAAAATAGAGAAGATGGCATATACTCTAGAAGTGTTTATTTCTCTTCATTGATTCTAAAAAGAATGTAGGATGTTCAGTTCAGGTGCAAACATCTTCACTGAAGACATCTCATGCCTTCAGGTGACTCAGGTTCTTCCCTGAGACAGTTCTACATGGTGTCCTTCTCCATTCAGCTAAGGTGTAGACTGCAAGTTGAACATTTAATGGCCAAAATGTGGCAGAGAGCTTTGTAAAAACTGAAAGAACTGGTGTCTCCAATCATGTAGCTTCATAGCCCAGAAAAAGAAAGATGCACCTGCCTGGGATGGGTCTGGATGTTGCCAGAGAAGAAGAACTTCTGGTGCTTTTGATAAAACACTGCTTCCTTGGGAACACAGCACAGGAGAGCCTCTGCAAGGCCTCTCAGCCTGGCTTTCGCCCCATGGGACTCCACTGCCAGTGTGGCCTCTGAAGCAGCACAGCCAGAGCACCACGCTTGGCCTGAGAAACCTCTCGGGACTTGGGTGGCACCTGCAGGGAGCCAGTTTGGGTGTTTCCGCATCTACAACAAAGTTAGTCCACGGTGTAGGGAAACCACACAGGGAAACACAGCTGAAAAGTGACTGTATATTCTATTGTGCTGTGATTTCTAAGATGAGTGTGTGCTAAATATTGTGATTCATGCCGTGTGTAAAGTATCTACTGATCTGTAACTGCAGGGTGAAAAGTAAAGATGTGTATCAGCCAGCTCCTGTCTATCCATTAAACATGTTTGATGTGCTCAGCTTACACACTACTCTGCTGTAAAGAGCAGATTGTGTAAAAGAATGTGGGGAGCAGCTATGCTTAGATGTGCTGTCAGAAGCAGTAAACTCATAAAAATGCATCTTGCTCTGGCTTCCCATTTGCTAGTGCTGTCAAACCCATGCAAAGGTTCTAGAAATGATGCTTGTTGGAAAATCCTCTTACAGGCATGCTAGTTATTCATTCTTTAAAAATCAAGAAGAACATTTACATTTATTACTGGGAAAAGCAGCAGATTTCTCCTTTGGTATCTCTCTTTAAATAATACATTTTGATAATTTAATTTCACAGAATTTAGCTAAGATACATTACACTGTACAAGCTTATGAATTGCTTAGATTGTCACTTAAAAAAATGAACAGAACCATATACATTGTAATGAAGTTCTTTACCCACACGTAACTGGTTTTATTTTTCTCTTGTAAAATGAGGTCTGATTCTTTGTAGATCTGGCAAGTAATTCTCTTTGATTTTAATCTATGCAGGAAAATTTCTCTGCCTTAGAGAAACATCCGTTTTTGAGATGATCTCTGTTGAAAGCACCCAGTCCTCTCAGAAAGGACCACAGGTGATTATTACTCACTCTGCTTTGATTTCATTTTTTTCAGTACAGTAACCACAAGACAAGGGTACACACAGATGTACTGAGATATGCCCCATTATATTATCCTCCCAACTGCCCATGAACTTTTTTTTAGCCAGTAACAAGTGTGAACATCCTCATTTATGTTTTGATTCCAAAATGGGTCCTTTGGGAAAATCTTCCTCCCTTTAATCATGGTGCTCCCAAAGGTGGATGGAGGACACTGAGCCTGCGGACCTGTTCTGTAGCTTTGCCCAAGGCTGCAGGCCTGGTTTTCCTCCCATGAGGAGCCAACGTGTTTAATGGATGGACAGGACCTGACTGACACACGTGTGGGATGCAATGCCAACCCTCACACAGGAGCCCAGAGACATTTCTGGTTCTGCCATTGCAGAAGCAGCACATGAGGTTGGAACAAAGTGCATTGTGCTCCTGACATGAGGGAAATGCTTATTAAAATTTAGCCTCTGTGATCTTTTTTTTTTCTTTTGGACTCCCATTTTAATATTTTTTGAAATAACATTGCTTTGTTTTCAACGCCTTGAAGTTTCTCTCGTCTCTACTCCTCACACACACTAACTATCTAGACACCAGTATCTAGCACCTGCGGCTCCCCTGCAGGAAGTCCTTTCAGGGGAAGCAGCCAATTCATCCTCCTAGGTGAATTCACTTCTTGTTCTCCTTCTGCTACTGCAAAGTGGATGGGAGAGAAATAAGGTGATAGTACAGGCACCTCTCTCCAGAACTAGGCCAAAGTCAACATGGCTCCTAGAAGGGATGTCAAATAGGATCCACCTTTTATCAGTGGCTATACAAAAATGAAAAATATGCAAGTCTCAGACAGTTCTGGAAGAGGGCAGTTCTGGGATCCAAGCAGTTCCTAAAAAAGGTTGAGTGTATAGACTTTGAAGCTCCCAGCAAACAGGCTCTTACTGAGATGTTGATCTCTTCCATCATGGATTTAGGGTTCTTTCTGATAGATGTGATTAGTGCAGTGGCACCTTCCACAGTCACAGGGTTATGGGCCAGCTGTGGAAGAAGAGAGACAGACACAGGGAGAATGAGGAATTCATGAGGAATCACATGTTGGCAGTGAGCAGGCCCTTTCTTCCTGGTCTTTGGGGGAACTATAGAATAGCTTTGGTTCCTTTCTGTGGATTTGTCTGTTACCTTGACATCTTTTGTCTGTGTCCCACAGAACTCTGCAGTGTCGCTTCACAGTGCTGCTGGCTTCTCAGCCTCCTTTGTCTCCATATGTGCAATTCTATGTGCTGGGTCCCATGTATGTGTCAGGTGGGACTATGCAATGGAGGTCTTGTTCAGTCATGCAATGAGGAGAAACTGAGATGACAGACTGTTTGCTAGGAAGGGCCTCTGGTTGGGACCTCCAGTGTTGACAGGACATCCTGAGGACATTTCCCACAGCCTTTGCAGCACTGCTGAGCAGCAGAACATGGCTCAGGCTGATCAGCCCTATCTGGTTTGCAAGGTCGAGCTGTGTCTGCCAGCTGCTGTCTGGTATTATGGGGTTGGCATCATCTGTGTGTGTCTCAGTGTATAAGTGTCCCCTGTCTCCCACTGTGCACTTCATGTGCACTCCCCACTCCTGGTATGCGAAAGAAAACTGTCTTCATTATCACTGGCCAACAGAAGTAATTTCCTCTTCTAAGCCCATTGTGTTTCCAACTCATAAATCTACATAAGCTGCTACCTTTTGTGTCACTGAAGAGATACATGAGGATGGTGGGCACAGTGTTCCAGGGGCTGTCTGTAGGATTGCTAGCCCCCTTGAGAGGAATGCCATGGTGCTAGCTAGTGCCCTACCTCAAGCCTGGTTAAGAACAAGGGAAAAAAACATCTGCTAAATCTAAAACAGTAATCCAAAAGAAGTTGGATTGTAGTGATATACCTGGTATGCATGGTTGATATGCATGCATGTATGATATACATAATATGCATGGTTGTAGTGATATACAAAGGTAGGGATGGCCAAAGACAGGCCCATATGAACTTCAAATCTTTAAAGGCTTTAAAGATGCCTCTCACACAGCATGCTGCCATTTACAAGCCCTCAGGATGCTGATGTTAGATCTGAGAATACAGCTCATAACCACCCAACTTTCCAGAGGTGAATTCCTGAATGATGCTTTTGGATTGAAAAGATATATTAGCTCTCAGCCCTCACCATCTGTGGAGTCAGTTTGGCTGTTCACTAAGTTCTGCACCCTTCTAGGATTATTAATCCCTAGTTTACTAGGAGTCCGTTTGTCATTTTCCCCCATGTGTTAATACTTCTTTAATATTTCAATAATGCTCACGATTTTCCGATTAGGCAATAGCAGCATGTCTTCTGCTTGAATAAACTATTAGCAGGTCATTACCACTGGGAAGAGCACACTGTTTCCCACTTGCAAACTTCAGTGTGAACCTTCACCTTAGGCTGAAATGTATATTCCATATAAACTCGTACATAGACAACTATAATATATGCCCATGTACCAACCAGTCGAATGCCTAGACTCTCTGCTGGCATTTACTTGAGACTAGACATGTCAGGAATAAACTGCTTTGGGATGAAATGGATTTGGGGCTGGCTCCATAACTGTCTTTGAGGGATTCCATAACAGAGCAATTTAACTGCTCTGGAAGAAACCTACAGCATGGGACTTCTTTCCACTGCTCATCTTCAACACAGAGCAACACAAATTTCCTCTAGTTACTGCTCCAAGAGCTGATCTCTGTCTTGTGTTCCTCCTGACCCAGATTTTTCTATTCCCTCTGTTTATTCCCATGGCCCTGCTTTGGCTAAGATTTTACCTTCAAAACTTTGAGGTTTTCATTGACTTCAAGGCCTTTGCAGAGCTTCTTGACTCCATCATTGTCAATTTGGTTGCTACTGAGATCCAGCTGAACCAGCACATTGTTGACTTTGAGAGCTTCTCCTAGGGCCTTTGCTCCTTCATTCCCAAAGCCGTTCCAGGAAAGGTCAAGTATCTTCAATGTTCCATTGCTCTTCAGAGAGAAGAAAGGGATCTCAGCTCTCCATGCGCAGCTAACATACCACTGCACCCTTTCCCTGCCTGCATCCCTGCGGGAGCATCCCTCAAATCACACCCAGCCCAGGCCACTGAATCCAGCCTCTCAGCAATGGCACTAAAGTTTCTCCTTCCACGTGAGTCGTCCGCCCTCACCAGAACTCATTGCTGAAGCCCTTCTCATAGCACTGAGTGCTACTGCCAGTAGCATGGGCCTCGACAGAGCTCCTGAATCCTGCTCAGACCTCAGGGATGTGAGTTCCTGGTAATAATCACTGCAAAGGGTATCACAGAACAGGCAAGTTCTTACCCTGAGACCTGTGCCCAGTGCTATCGCCCCCTTCATGCTCAGCTGGTTCCAGCTCAGGTTCAGAAGCTCCAGTGTTTCATTGCTGACTGGGAGACAAAAACTTAGATATCAGCTCATGAGGAGTGTAGCTACTCAAGCTGTCATGTCCAGTGCAAGCAAAGAACACAGAATGGGCTGCTGATATCAGGTAAAAGCGGATTTTTTTTTTTTTTTTCTGGATTAGTTGAAGAATAAATGGTAAGGTAGAGAGAGGGAGGATTTCTGTTGATGATGGACTGTGCTTCTCACTCTGAAAAATGCCTGGCTTCTCTGTGATATATCCAACCTCCCCCTGCAAAAGAAGACTTACACTCCTTATGTCTAATTAGCAAAGGAGAGGAGCTCGGCTCCCCATCATAGCTGTGTCTGGCTGTGTACACGTCAGTGCCAATTCACATGCACACACTGCACGGTGCAAGTTTTACTTAGAGTAGGATATGTGTGAAATCATTTGTAGATGGGGATTGGAAAGGATAGAACTTGCTGCCAACACTTGCTTCGCATTCTCAGAAATAATTTCTCATCCAGGTTTTCTGTGGATGGGCGTTTGGATGCAAGAAGACGGCCAGGTTATCTGACTGCCTTCTCGCTGACACAGATGTTTTGTTGTTATGGTTTCTCATCTTTGTGTCTTGCTACTGCAGTCACATGTAGTGGCTGGAGTCCCCTGGGGTGATGAGGCTGAGCAGGTGAGCAGTGAGGAGTCTCCAAATCGGGACACTCCATCTTTTGTACAGCCCACCAAGGCACAGGGTATTTTTGCTGAGGAGAGAAGCAAATGTTGCACTGCACGGATCCATGCCCTGCCCCAGCGAGGGTGCCTGCTCCCCTGGCTCTGCAGCAGTAATAAGTGCACTTACCCAGCATCTGTCCCAGGAGCTGTCCTCCCTTCTCAGAGAACTCATTGTGGCTGAGGTCCAGCTCCTTCACTTGGTAATTGCTCTGCAAGGAGAAAATCATGCAGAGAGAATGAGCTCTTCCAGCCAGCTGCAACCACCTGCCATCCAAGGCCCCTGCGAGAGGATAGAACAGAAGGGTTTCAGACGCATGGAAATCTTCAGTGCACAGGAGCTCATCAGCATAGAGACTGGGGCATTGTGTCCCTCAGGACAGTTTTTCAGTGGTGTTTATAACATCATAGCAATCCTCTTCCTGAAAGAGCAAAACAAATGGGACTTTATATGTGCAAACTTCCCTCCTGCAGCTACCAGATGTCTGGGCTGCAACATATCCTGCGATTCTGTTCCTGCCCCCTGTTTCATTCCCACCAGTGCACCCTGACCAAGAGTCCTTTCTGTATTAAGTTCATGGCCTTGCTCCCTAGCAGGGTCTAGTGGTGCCAAATAGTGCAGAGGTTCTGTGATGATAACAGGAGTCAAGACTCTTCTTTTTGCTAAAGAATGTCAAAAGTGGGATTGCTTAAGTTTTTGGAAATCTCTGTATCACCCGAATGCCCTTCTGTTGTTCTGTTACGGAGCCTTGAGGGTTTGTCTCTTAGCCAGACTCCCACAGCTGTCCTGAGAAAATGCTAATTCAGGGCACCCTCCTCCGTGTCCTCCCAGACTCTCTCATTTCCAAAGCTAGCAAGACACACTTAGCAGAATTATTCCAGGAAATCATCAGTGCATTGCCAAGTGAAACCATGCCAAGTAAGGAGCTCTTTCAAGATGGGGAGAGTCTTCTACATCGCCAGAGCAGCAGGTGGTCTTGAATTTCAGGTAACTCACTGTTAGAGCATCAGCAAAGTACTGTGCAGTCTCCTCTCCAAAGTTGTTTCCTAGGGAGGAAAAGTACGTTAACAGTGCATTGATCTTTCCTTTAACAGTATACCAGGGTCTAGAGGAAGCGGTGCTTTTAACTGGAACATCCAATTAATCATGGTCCATACCAGCTTGCAGGAAGTTTGCTATTAACCCACTTTGATCCACATAGCAGGATTGCTCCAGCAATTAGCTAAGTTTCTCATAAGAGGCAGGTTTTCAGTGGTGTTGGAGGTTTAGATGGCCAAATGTTTATTTCATTCACATCAGTATAGATCCAGCTTTCAACGCTGTTACTCTGGCTTCCTATCAGAGACATATCTGACAGCTTGATCTTGCCCATAGTCTTACTGATGTTCTCAGAATAAGAGACTTGAAAAGAAAACCATGAGTTTTTCACTTCCTCTCCCACCAGCACCTGGGTGCATGCAGCCCACCTGAGAGCTGAAGAACTTGGAGATAGGACATATTATCCAAAAGCAACTTGGCAATGGCTTCAGCTCCTTTTGTGCCTAGGTGGTTATTGGAGATGTTCTGGGAGAAAGCAACAAAGGATAAGAAGGATGAGCCCAAAGAATGTATCCATTTTATTGTCTTCTTAATGTCCAAGATGTAAGGAAATAATACAAGACCAGCAATGCCTTGCATTGCCAGCCAGGTAGCAACTAATATTTGAGCTACAAATGTGTTCAACCCCCTGCTCTTTCTAAAAGGAGTGAAGCCCTAGAGCAATTAGTTTCACATAAAATTTTGTCTTCAATGAAACAAGAGGTACTTGGTCAATAATCTCTTCTTCGGATGCAACACAGATCCCATGGTCTACCAAAATACATTTTGCAGTCCTTACTTTCAGATAGAAGGGTTCTTATCTGAAAGTTTTGTACTACTCTGTTAATCTTCTTAGGAAAGTTTCCCTGTATTATATTGGAAAATGAAAGTTCCTAAAAAAAACATTTTTTTCCCATTGGCTAAGCATGATATACAAAAATCAGGTTATGGCAATTATTGTCTGCTAATCTATCATCTGAAAACAGTTCAAGGAAACTGGAGGGCTGACCAGACTGCCATCATATGAAAACTTCTCCTTTTTAGGAGCTTGTACTTTTTAAAACTAGAATATAAAATACACATCATCAGAATGTGTATATTTTTGCATGGGGGCAACTGTTACTTGATTAAAACTTGGAATGGAATGAATTGATTTTCATTTATGAAATTTATCAGAAGATTGGACTTGATGAACAATAATCTTGGTTACAAACTATCTCAGGTTGGCTACCAGTTTTTGAAGGCAGCAGTTTTCCCGTAACATCTGTGCGATGCACACAGCTCCTTCTGCCAGAATCCAGTTATCTTCCAGCTCCAGGTGAGTGACGGACGCATTGGACTGTGAAGAAGCAAATGTTAACAGGGACACACAAGAAACGATCCAAAAGGTAATGAAATGGGTAGTATCCTCCATTCAACAGATAGACCGTGGATGTTCCCTCTAAACCCAGAAGACCCTGCAGGTCCCAAGCAGAACGGAGGTGAGGGGACACGGCAGAGCCGTGGCTGTGGGAGTAGATGGGCTCTCTTAGAAGAGAGCCACTTTGTTTTAGAGCTTGTGAGTGTTGAGGACTTTCCACCGCTTTTCACTACCATGGAGACCCATGTTCAGTTCCAAGCTCAAGTTCAGGTATCCTGGCCCTGAGTGCTGGTGAACATGTGGTACTCAGAGTGGGGGACACTAATCCTTGACCTCATCTCCGGCCCTGTTAGGGTTAGGAGTACTGGGGACCTGTGTCACATAGAACAGCATCAGTCTCTCAGAGCATTGTCACTCAGAGGAGAGAGACAATAACTCCAGCAAAGGCCAGTAGTGGCCATACAAGGCCTTCAAGTGCAGGACATTAGAGCTCCCATGAGGAAGACATATATGGCTTCTTCTGCCACCGTGTTTACTCAGCAGTGGCCTCCAAGGGTGAGAGGATCCCCAGATACCGACTGTATTTGCTAGCAGAGGCCCCACTCTCACTGGCTACTCACCACCAGAGCAATAGCAATGGCTTTGGCACCTTTGGGTCCTAGACCATGGTGGTTCAGGTTTATATACGGCTTGGACAAGTTCTGAATGAATTGTGAGACAGGCACCACCTCCAGCAGCCTGCATGCTTCCAGGTACAGCTCTGTGCCTGTAATGCCTGCAAAAGCCTTCCCGGGATCTGTGGAGACAAAGCACACTGATGAGTGGTGTGTTCAGTGTCCTCCCTCCTCTTTCTGTGACTGTTTCTCCCATTGACATCTTCAGCATTTGACATCTTCAGAGGGCCACTTGAGTGAGGAAGCGCTGCTAAGCACAAGCTAACAGTTCCCTAAAGCAACCAAATATGAGTTCTTGGCTTTTCTGTACTAAGCTCAGGGCTCACTCTCAAATCTGTAGCACTTCCTGAAGCTGGAAACTGAGATGAGGAGCAGAGGAGCTCTTGCCTCAGTATCTGTGTCAACAAGAGAGATGGGGGCAGCCTGCCAGTTGTCTGCAGTGAATTAAGTGGCCACCTCAACCATGGCCACATTTTGAGTGGTTTTGATTCATGACTCAAATCAAAGTATCAATGGGGTATGCCAGACTCATGGGTTCAAGCTTTAGGTTAAATTTAGCCTTGTGGAGCTAACTTGAATAACACTATGCAATGACGGTAGGATTTTATTCTTAAAGGATTATTTCCCTTCTGGTACTCCCTCCATTTGTACCACACCTCCAAGAGTTAATGTATTCTCCTTGTTTCTCAATTTGGCAATCAGTTGCATGCTGTAGCTTCTCATCAGTCTGCTATGTGACTAAATCTTTCATGCTATAATTGAGAATTTCTGACATCAGGCAAAAAATGTCTTTTTGTTTCTTTCTTTTCTTTTTTTTTCAATCTTAATTGAAGCATGCAGCTGATATTGCTAGAGAAGCCAGGACAGCTCAGATCATTTTGGCTTCCAACCAGCAGAAAGAATCCCAACGTTCTCATCTTGGCCATGGGATGTTGTTGACACAGCTGCAATGAGACACAGCAGTGCAGCTGGCGGATGTATTTCCACAGAAACCTGTCATTTGGAATTCCTTCATCAAACCCTCTATTTAGAGGTCATATTTCTTCATATTGTTATATGCATCCAATGGCCTGACCTAAAAACAAATTTCTCTCTCACCAAAGCCATTTTCTAGTTCAATTTGAGGCCTCACAAGTCTTTTCTTTTTCTTGCATTCTTCTGTTTTTTGATTTTCCTCCCACTTACAACGTATTTAAAAGTCCTCATTCTAAGTTTTGTACAAGTCTACTATTCACAAAAATGATAGCAAGACTTGTTTAACCAGGAAACTGACCTCATTAAGCAGAAGAATGACCAGAAAAGTCTAGAATGGTAATGGCAAATCTATGGCACTCAGACCACAGTCTCATCCTTGGCTTCAGCGAGCTGCTCCTGCTGCCCTGGCTGCAGGCTGATCTGGTAATGCTGGTTATCAAGGCCTAAAGAAGGCATGAAGGAGCAGAAGAATAGCCACGGTCTATAGAAGGCAGTTGGGAGACATGCTGGCATATGATGTTGATGTTGTTTCACATCAAATGGAGAGCTCCTACAGGGAAATTCATCCTCCCATCTTTATCAACTGCCAGATTAAGTGTTGATGTCAGGACACTTGGTAGGGTTGCATCCTTGACCTCCATTTCTGATATATTCCTGGTGGGTACAGCATTAATTGTAATGGGAAGGGCTGGGGAGGATGGATGGCCAGGAAACACTTGCCTTCAATCTCTAGGTCAGTCTCAGAGTCTGATGCGGCCTTCTCTGCTGAGACATCAGCAAGCGACAAGGACTCCGGGGAATCGCTGATCTCTGACACTTCTTCATTCTGGTCTGCCAGGAAACCAAGCGGATTCATTTTGTCACAGCAAGCCCAGCTCCTGTGGGGCACCCTGCAGCTGAGAGAACATCCCACTGCTCCCACTGAAGTCTACCCTCCTCTTAGGCCTGCTCCGAAAGCTCTCCTTCCCAGCCCGCTGTGTGTATGCAGTGTGCTGCGCATCGCACTCACCTGCTGCTGGCTCTGGGGCAGAGATGTTCTCACACCGGGGCTAGAAAGCTGCAGCCAGGCTGGGGCTGATAACTTGGAATTAGCTCTCCCCAGATTCTTCAGCCCACAAGGAGAGGAATCATAGTTCTCCCACATTAAGATGGTCATTCCCAAGTGAGCCGCTTTTCCCCCCTTCCTCAATTTCTGTGGCTGCCAGGTAGCAGTAAATTTCCCTTCCCCATCCCACCTTCATACAAGTTTGTAAGCTAGGACTATGCCAGTTCCTTTTGGCTTTCCTGAACTGCCTCACAGGCACTGGCGGACACGCTGCCGGCTGCCTCTGCTCTCAGCCTGTGGGTGCTTTGCAGTGCGCCTCAAGCAAGGCAGAGGAGAAGGCATTTGAATGCAGCTGTATGTTGGGGCTAAATGTAATCAAACCCGCTAGAAGGGACAGTACCTTCCTACAATTCATAATGTATTTTATATTTTGAGAGAACAACTCAGAAAACTGCTATTTAAGATGAATGAATGTATACAAGAACCATGAAGAGTTTAGTTAATGATGCTACAATGCTGGACATCCTGCTAGGAACAACCTTCCTGCTTTGAGGAACACGCAGTCTCTTGGTGACCCGCACAAAGCTCATCCCGACTGCAGTGCACTCCCATTGCCCGGCCGTCCTGCACCCAGCGTGGCAGCCCGCGCTGCTCTGCGTGGCCGGAGCGCTGCACCCTGCGCCCTTGATGAGCTGCAGGAGCTAGCAGTAATGCATGTTTATACTGTTATTCAAACAGAAATTTAAAAAACATGGACTCAGGAACACCATTATAAAAATCAACGCAGTGAAAAGTGATGGGCTGGGAGATTTTTCTATGACCCTCTCCTCTTCTGAGTGGCTAGAGCTGCAGGTGCAGCTTCCTGGCCTTCCTCACGCACGTCGTTTATCAATAGACTTGTGAGGGACATGTACAGGTAACTACAACATCTTTCTCTTATGCTGCGTTAACAGTGCCTATCCTCTAGGTTTGTTATCATATGTTTTTCTCTCTTTTCTCTCATACAAGTATTCAATAAATCACATGAATAGCTTGTACTTGGATGGTAAAGCTCAGTGGTGTACAGCAAACACCATCTTTTGTGTTACTACATGATGGAGCTTCCTGCCACTGAATTCTTGAGGTGGCCTTTCTTAGAAAGGCTACTAACAGTGATGGGCTTAAAGGTGAGATGATCTTAATAAAACAGTCTCTTGCTCTGCTAGGATAAAAACTAATTGATATACACCAATTTCAACTGTGAAAATAAACTATCAAGGTGGTCCACACTGCTCCTTTCATTCATTATTCTTTGTTGAATATCTGGAATAAGAAGTGTATTGTGTAACAGCCCAGTTGAGACAACTCATAAAAAGGAACATAACATTTTGCAGCATGCAGACAACATAATACTGATGGTATCAACTATAAATACTTATTCACATTCTGTAAGGAAACAGTTAATTTAGTGGTTATTTTAGCTTGTAAAAAAATGTGGTCATGTAATCAGAGTTATCAAATGTTTATTTCCTGTTTTAGGTCATAACAATGTGGATACCAAAAGACTTTTAGAGAAATTATAAGCAAGTATATAAGATATAATATAAGATATTTGTGGAAAAATAAGTTAAATACACATTTCTTTTGTTAAGATAAGTAATTTACACCAACAAAGAAGAGAAACCAGACAATATAATCGATTTTTTCCTCTGGAATCGGGCAGTATTAATAATTACACTATTCTCCTTACTGTTAATTTATATTAGATTCAATCATCATAAAGCAGATTATTGAATCCAGTATGTAGGCAAAACCAGCAGCAAACTTTTGACTGCCCAGTTATTTCCTAACAATAACATTTTTGAAATTAATATTATCAAAACCCTTTGAGGAATATTAATACTAATAAACAGTTTAGGCTTATTAACAAATATGTAACTATGTCATATCCTATTTAAGGAAGAAAAGTTGCAGAAGTTCATAGCCAAGAACAGAAACCTTTATTACAGAAAAACCTGCCTAAAAGGGACTAATCTCAAATGAGCAATCTATTATTAATGGGGGATGCAAATAGCAGAAGTAGTGTCATAGAAAAATAAGAGAGGATATTCAGACAAATGTTGTTTTGAAACAATGGAAAGTATCCCGAAGAGGATCTCATCCATTTGAGCAATCATTATGGAAAATTATTACAGAATACTTTACAAGCTGTATTATGCTCCACTTTAATACAAGAAAACAACAGCCAGAGAGATTTTTTCCCACATACCTGACTACACTAAAGTAACTGCATTATGAAGGAAAAAAATAAATCAAACTTTCAAGACGAGTAAAGTTAGTCTACCCATAGTGAATTTTCTAGGTGACAGTCCAAAGGGGGTTTTATATTTTGAGAAGAACTTATTGCTGTAATTAATAGCACAATAATTACTAACAGTAGATGTGTTATATTTACCCTCCAAAAATGTTCCCCAGTATTAGTGATCAGGAGAAACAACATGTGTAATGCAGAAAATAGCATAACTATATATAGTAATCCAAAGTAATTTCACTTTGAAAATTGTACAAATGAACACCAATCTAATAATAAGCCATGATGAAAGACACTTATTAATAAAATCACTTCATTCTTCTATAGAGAGCTTATGTTTAGAAATGAAGAGCGTACTTAGGGTTTTCAAGGCTAACAACTCTCAGTGCCTATTAAGAGACTCTCACTTGCTTTTCACCTTTGCTTAAGAAACTCGAATTTTGAAAGTAATTAAGAGCTAATCCCCATCCCACTGTGACTAACTCAAACAAATGTGAAATTTCAGGAGGGAATGGCATAGGAATGGCAATGCTAGGCTAGGACATCAGGTCAAAATGCCACGACCAGAGCTGGGCGCTGGCGGTGCCGCTCAGAGGCCCGGCTGGACTTCGGCAAGCTGGGAAAGCCTCTGCCCGCAAACCTTGGATCCCTGGGGCTGTGCAGGGCAAGGTGAGCCTGGGCAGCCCCCTGCTCCTGTCCCAGCACCCTGGCTATGTAGGGGAGAGCCCCCGTGTCCCCTCAGGGGGGTCTCGCTGCTGCCTCTCCTGGGGAAGGGAGCCCTGCACATGGGGAGACACCCCCCAGCAACAGCAGTGCCTGCTCTTTCCCTTGACTGCTTCTGGAGCAAGTTGTGCTAGCAGCTGAACACCGCACCTGTGTCCTTCTCAGACTGGTTCTCCATTGCTACGTGTCCTTGTCAGCACCAGTGAGCTGCCTGTTTGCTTATTTTCTCTTCTGCAAATGAGTCACCTCTTAGACCCTGTAATTTTCTCACACGTACACGCTGAAAGCTGCTCAGCTGTAATTAAAAATCTCCATGAGGAAGGGTGCCATTGGTTAAGACCTATGGTCTTGGTATTAGTGTTTATAACCAGAAAGATCCCATTTCCCGTTCACAGGGGCAGGCTGGGTTTTAGGAGAACCTTCTGTGAAGGCTCCGTAGACGTTCCGTGACCTCGCCTGGACATTGTGACTCGGAGGAGAAGAACCTCGTTGCGCTGGTGACCAACGTTGTATCATCTGGGGCTTGGATTGCATCAGCTCTCATCTGAGAAGAAAACAGATCAGATTTTGGCCGTGAGACCCCCAAATGTTCCAGGGAGTAGTGCCAGGCTTCTGGTAAGAGTTTTCCTTTCCTTTGAATTAGCTTTGCAGTCTGGACAGTTTCACCCAAGAAAGGCAAACCTGAGCATTTACAGCCTTGAGAGAGATCAGGACAAAATGAATATATTACCCTTCTGTCCTGTACAGATTCAGATTTGTCTGCTGCCAAATTCCCTTTACAATGTGCAATAAAGTGTGGCTTGTAAATGTGTCAGCACTTAATAGTGCCTCGAATCAAGTATTCATTCATCCTAGCAACTAACGTTGGTGCCAAAGTTGGCTGCCTGCTTATTATTTTTGTATGGCTTACATAGAGGACTCAGTGACCTTTCCTAGGAGGCTAAAAATTGTAAAAGATTGTAATAAAGAGGCTTTTGATAAAGGTTAAGGAGAACTAACACATACACTTTCTTGTTTTTTTAATTCTGGGAGATTGCTCGGTGAACGTAACTGCTTGTAGAGCTTTTGAAATGTATATAACTTACAGTGCAGTGCATGGTATACCGAGAAGAAGCAAAAGTCCAGTTCTCCAAGATCAGGGTATCTTCAGTGGTTTTATTTCCCTAGGTTTGGCAGAAATCTTTCAACCAGTCCAGTCATTAGAAGCCACGATAGGGTCCTATCTGGACACAGAATAAAATGCTACATAACCCAGTGAAAGTCTTGACCCTGAAGCAGATGACCGTTGTCAGCTTTGATTTCATTGCCAAAGTTCGTGGGTTTTTTTTCCTAATCTAAGCCAAACAATTGTGGCATCCCAGATATTTGCTTCCTTGTTGTACTAGCTAAAATTTCTCTCCAATTTCAATCTGATTATCCTGATGTGGGTTGAGTCTTAGATACTTTCTTAGGTCTTTTTTCTCAAACAACAGCCTTGTTTAAAATTCCCTAGTCGCTAGCCCTTCCTGTCATCCTCCCTTTTCGTCAGAAACCAAGGATGGTTTCCAGAAGTTAACATACTACAGCAGGGGATGGGAGCCCACAGTCCAGCGCTGTGCTTTGCCAAGATGGTTGTGGGATTTGAGACAGGTCACTGGGTCTCATTCTCAGTTTCACCATCGGCTTCCAGCCACAAAAAGCAAAAATAAAAAAGTGCTCCATTGCCATTGCATTGTGACCTGTGTAAAAATTTTAATACGAGTATTGAAAACTCTGCTCTGCAGGCCTGCAGTATCATTTTACTGCTTTGAAAATACCCTATAGAGCACTGTCTTGTAAATTAGTGAAGTTCTGGCTAATAATGATTTATACTATTTTAGGAATAGAGAGTCAGAATTGTACTAGAGGGATTATCATTTATTCATATTCTAATATGAGCTCAGATTCCTACTCCTGGTGCTTGTCACCATAAAAGCAGGATAAAGAGGCAGGCACATGCTCAAAAAGTTTATAGTCTAAGAGGCAACAGATGACGACCACCACGGGAGCCACACAGGCACGTAGGCAGTTTTTCCCTGTCTCGCTGACTTCATTGCAAATACCCATCTTTTAGAGAGCCTGGAAGAAGGCTGATGAGATCATCATGCATGCATGGGGAGTCTTTCCGGAGCGGGATTCGCAGCGCAGGAGTCAGCACAAAGCTCTTGCTTCAAAATGTAAGAGAATAATCCTGACCTGAAGCACAAATCACCCTCTAATGACACGCGGGAGGCGGTAAGCAGGATGGATATAGGATTTAAATGCTCAGAGGACAGAGTGATAAAAGTTTATCACACTTCAGTTGAATGTTTTACAGTTTTGGATATTACTGTAATACATTAAAAGGTGCCTTTGACATAAAGAGCCGTAACGGTGCTCAGTTTGATCTGAGCCTTCAGATGTTATTGGACACATTCAAATCTGGAATGGAGCAAATAATTAAAAGCCCAGACTTGAGCCAGGACTTCCCATTTCGTGTGAAACTCCCAGGTTTCCGCACGTGACAGGTCTCAGCTTTCCCAGGCCAGGGCAGGCTCCCGGTCTCAGCTTTCCCAGGCCAGGGCAGGCTCCCGGTCTCAGCTTTCCCAGGCCAGGGCAGGCCTGGAGCCACTGTGGGACTGTCATGGCAGCAGCAAGGGGCAATGTGCTCCTGCCCTGCTCAGTTATTGCACTTTTGATGGGACTTATTGTCATGCAATCTGTAAAACCCCAGACCGCTGTGACACCGAGCCTGCAGTGCAGTCTAGTATTAACCTCCCGCGAGCAAGCCGGGGCCACCGCGGGCCCGCGCGGCGGCCGCTCCGCCCCGAAGATGGCGGTTGAGGCGGGCCCGGGCGGCGCGAGGCGGGCGCGGGCGCGGCGCGGGGCGGGGCG
>JAVCKT010039525.1:0-17803 GCA_032273925.1 Rhynchotus rufescens
GAGCAGGGGGGTTGGACTAGATGACCTCTGAGGTCCCTTCCAACCTTAAGCATTCTATGATTCTATGATTCTATGATGTGTTCACTTTCTGGCATGTAGTTCTACCATCTCTGTCAGTATAAAGCTAGGCATGTATATTTTGTTAATTAATGCTGATATGCATTAATATAGTAAAAAATGCTGCACTGCTTAAAGTTACCAGCCTATTTAAAGACTATGTGCAGACTTAGTATGTAAAACTCTCTTTGTGATGCTACAGTTTATTTTCTACTTTACTTTCTCAAGTTTCTCCATTTCCTGTGCTCACTAATGTCTCATGTCATGTAGGGAATGAATCTCCTCTAAGTGGTTAGTGATGCCATCAGTGTCTGGAAGGACAAAATGGCCCTGAGAGTTTACAGTTCAGCAGGTAAAAAAGGGTTTCAGTTCATCTTCCAGCTTCATGTTCTGTTCTTTACTTTTTTTCTTCCCTTGTATTTTTTTACTTCTGGTTTCTCTTAAGCTTCAGACAACTTTTTCTGGCAGTGATCACACACAACCTTATGCATCTTTATATAAAAAAGGAGAAGTGATTTGACTGACTAGTCAAGTGAACTGAGAACATTCATTAGTTAAGTTACATATTAGTTTCTAATCTCATATAATAAAATTTCTTTATGAAAAAGATCTGAAAAGATTGCTGTTACGAAAAGACTGTTTATAACACTGCTTGTGTATATGCTATCACTTTTATTCTGGCTGTGGTTGCCCTTTTTCAACTAGTGAAGATGTGAGGGACAGAAGGAGCCTAATGGGACTTAATATATTGGATGATGTATGGGGCACTAAGCAGTCATAAGAATTGAGCTCATAAATGTACTCATTTGCTCTGGAGTCACTGAGAGGGAGACTAAATACAGGACACTGCAATGTCAGAGTCATGCAGAATCACTTTAACCGTGGAGCTAGAGGAGAAAGGCCATATTTATTTAATAGCAAGCAAATCTGCAAACAAGGTTGTGGAATTGAGCAAGAAGGTGAACTTTTGCTGGATTTCCTTGCATACAGGCCTTTTTGATGAAGTTTCTTTTTTTTTTCTTTTAAACATGTTTCTTAATGCTTCTATTTTTGAAGTGACATAGCCCCATGCTATCATTGTCTCTTTCCTCTACCACAGCGCTGCACCTTGCCTTTGAACATGAAGGTGAAATGAAGGTGGAAGTGCACACCCTAAGCCCCAGTCTTGCAAGGGTATCAGAGAGAGATTTGCTCCAAGTAACTTGAGCAACAGAAGGAAATGAAAGTATTTCTTACTGTAAATAATTTTTTGTCTCACCATTGCTCTGTGCTACTGTGAGTACCTAAAGACTCGCTTCACTGCTTGTTTCAAGGAAGGCTATTTCTGTCACATCTTACATCAATTTAGGCTTGTCTTGTGCATGTATGATAAAGTCAAGATAGTGCTGCTGTCGCCTTGAACAAGTTCATAGATTTTAAACACTGGGAACAGGAGATAAGATTTAATTGTCATTGTTATGAAGTTGCAGTGACTGAAACTAATGGCTGAAATGTGGAATTACTGCATTTGTGGGGCGGAAAAAAAAGTAAACCACAACACAAGGCAGTTAACAGTTTCTAGAAATGTGTATGTACATAATTCCACACTGAGGAGCTACTTTAATGGTCTGTATGTACATATCCAGATAACACAAAGGTATAATATTCCTGGCTGCGTCCAAACTTGTCATTTCCAAACACATCTGTCAAGCATGTCTTATAGATGTAAGGCTTTAGTGCTATGATAAACTTCAACTCCGCTGATTGGAAGAAAGAAATAAAGCCTACTGGTATTTTCTCTGCAAGTGAGTAGACCGTATATTAGCAGCATAGCAGATTAAGTTATCTAAAATGAGTGTGAACAAAGTATCAGGGCCAGTTATACTGCTGCAGCCTTTAGATAGCTGTTTCACAGTGATACCTCAGATGGGCTTTTGAGGCTCTTTGTGAGTTGCACTCTAACTAGTAGCAATGTGGCCTTCAGTTTTTTTAGAGTCCAGCTCAGCAATCCCAGGCAAGTTTATGTAACCTTTATTCTCTGCTTTAGGTTGCCTAAAGCCATTTCCTCCATGGAGGGTATTACCTCATCTCTTGGAGAGCCTAGGGAAGTTCAGACATACAATACAGCCTTCATCTACCAAGTGGGGAGAGTGGACATACTATCGGTGTTTTATTTTTGGTGTTCTAGAAAATGAGCTCATCTCTATGAAACATTTTATCTGGCTGTTTTTTATGTCCTCTATGGGGACTCTGTACTATATAGTGGAAGAATATGGAACAAATAGGTGTCACCCTTTTGCCTGTACCCAGTATTAGCGTGTATCTAAATGGGTAAGTTGACCAGGAGAGCTTTTTCTCCTCTTCACGTTTCAGTTCCACTTGCAGCTAGCTAAGGTACAAGACTTTGCAAAGCACATCATGGCTCATGCTTTTTGGGTCTGAGTTCAGTCACCCAAAACCTTGCAGGACTATTTTAAAACATTATTCAATCTGCCTTGTATGTTTTTTTTTTTTTCTATTCTTGCTTCTGACATCACTTCCTGAACACAATTTTCACTGAGCTCTGGAGCCAGCTTGTCTTCTCAGCATATGATGCAAGGAGCTCTTTAAAAATGGATTTCAACTCTTCTTTTATCCTGCAGTGCCTGCTCGTGATAGTAGCTGTTACTAATGGTAAGTGTTTTTTTTTTTTCTTTCGTGATTTCTGTAGGTAAGCGGTCATCTTAATTTTTTCTTGAGCTCTTTAAAGGGTTCTCCCAGGTTTTAGTAGGCATTAAATAGTATAACTGCTAATGCATGAAACGTGGCAGTCAGACCAAAGTAAGATGGATTTTTTCTATAAACTAATGATAACTAACAGCATAGTACTTCCTCAGCATGCTGTATTCATAATACCGTTTCATTAGAAAACTTAAGACCTTTGTATGCAGGATGCTGGTCTGAGTTCATAACACTCAGTATGACCTTGGGTCAGTCCCCGAGCTGCTGTTGCCCTGCCATTTACTTGCTTGGAGTTTCAACGCAGCAAATGTTAGTATACAGGGATATTGTGAGACTTGTCTACACTAAAACTGCAACAGTTCTTCATGTCTGTGAGCCAGAGCTGCACAAGCAGCCATTGTTTTTGTTACCATTTGTATGAAATACAGAGTGTTAATAAGTTTCATGTGAACCTTGCAGTGTTCACCTTGCAGAACCCTGCAGTGCAGGGGGGGAATCACTGTTCAGACTTCTTGTTTCCTTGTCTGTATGGTGTGTATGCCACTGTCATATTAAGGGTAAGAGAAAGTTAGTATAATATCACCCCTCTCATTATTCTGCTTTTCAGTTACTGGTGCCCCTAGTCTCTCACTGGGGTGGAGTGGCCTTTATGGAAGACAGGTGGGAGATGGGTGAATGGAGCTGGTGAGCTCACTGTCAATGCTCTGTGCTTTTCTTTTCAGCCTCAGCTTCTAGAGTTGTTGCACTGAGCAGCAGCTCAGCAGTCTTTTCTCTGGGAATTCAAAGCCTGCAGAGCATCTCTGAAATGAGCAAGGGCAATGCAAAATGTTCCATGTCTGTGTTGAACGATACCTTGTTGGCCAGGTGCGGCACTTCTTCTGCTAGATGTCTGAACTTGCAGAATGGTTCTGTGGTACTGAGGAATGTGGAGAAAGAGGATGAAGGAAAATATGAGTTTGTTTTTCACAACACAAGCAGATCTTTTATACTCGAAGTGTCTGGTAAGTGTCTTGTTAGAGACAAAATGCTATTGAAACTGTGAGTTTGGCTATGAGCTGCTGCCTTGCAGTTGCTTTTAACAGACCTTTTGAGCTTGCAGGGAGAAGATATAGGTGATTCTGGAACAGCAGGGATAACTTTGCACTAGCACTGCAAGGAACAGTAATTGTGTAAATTAAAACATGGCTTTTTTAATCTCATTTATTAGTCCCTCTCTGTGATGAGCCTTATTTAAAGTAGTTAGTCACTTCAAGTATGTACTTTCTTTGACTTAAACATTTGTAAAATTTAGTCTATATAGACATGGAGCTAGAAATTTCAGTCCATTTCCGGAGTATGATTCCTGGTGGCTCTGAAATGCTGTCATGGTACTTGGCACCATTTTGCTGCTTGTAGAGATGCTTTTCCAATAAATTAACCCTACGTAACTTATCTCCGAGAAACGGAGTTCCATGCCTCATGCAGTTAAGAAAAGGAATTAAAGTGTGATTTTTTGACTCTCAGCTGCCTACTTGCAGCTTAAATGTCAGCATCTCCTGGGTTTATTCAGAGATTAGCAAGAGCTATGTGGTCAGTTTTCCTTTCATCTTTACTGTGGCCTCAGGATTGCTGCACCCTGGTCACTGGACTGGAATAAAAAGACCACAGAATCGGTAAGGGTGTTGTCCTCCTGCTTTTCTATGCTGTGCCTTTTACAGAGCTTTAATTTACATAGATTTCTAAGAGAAAAGGAAGCATACGAGTTTAATGAAAATGTTAGAGCAGCCTGAGCTGAGTGCAGACAAATGAATCCTTATGTCATCCTAATGCGAACAAGTGAAACTTTCACAGAGCAGGTCAAGGATGTGACTTCTTGGCAAAAAGACCAGGGTTGTAGGTGCCCTGGGAAATGGGCAAAGACTGAAGAAATAGTCTAGTTTAAACTTCTGTTTCTGTGAATCTGCATCATTTGTGAGCTTTATCTCCTTCTGTCCTGTTGCCATGCATAAGTTAGTGAAACAATTTCCCAGCAAAGGTATTTTCTAGAAGTAGTGAATTTTAGTTGAAGATGATATCACAGTTGAGGATACTAATTTCTCAATTTACATGGATATTTGCTTGCATCTTCATTGCCCTTTTTAAAAATACTGTCATAAAATCATATGACTCTACTGCCTAGTCTACATTAGCAGAGCAGCAAGAGTGGGAAGTAGGTTGTCATCAGGTAGTACACTAAATGTATTACAAGCATGTAAGCGAAATTCAGGAAAATGGGATTCATTCATTCTAAGCTGATTCTAAAATTGTCCCAATGTGGATCATTCTGTCTTGTGTTGGTACCTATGTTGGGCATAGATTGCACTAATTTCCATCTCAAGGGGAGAAGAGAGAGTAACAGCAAAAGTACGTGTCCCAGCAAGACGAGGGCTGAATCTCCTCTGAAGCTACTTTGACAATTACTGAACAAGCCCATGGCCACCAGATACATAATGTGTCCCCGAATTTCTTTATTTATGGGTTGATGTTTTTTACTTATAATTTTTCAAAATTTAAAAATCAGAAATAAATTTTTTTTTTTTTTTTTTTTTTTTTTTTTTTTTTTTTGTGGAAAACAAATACATTTAACATTGAAGTAAATGCTGTCTCTCAGAACAAGGGTTATCAAAGTCTTCTGATTGATCTAATATATCTTGTGTCGGGTTACTTGAAGAAAATAGGAACCAAAAGTCATTAACAGGGTTGGGTGAACACTGCCATTTATTACAGAGCTGGGGGCAGATACTGAAGAGATCTTCTCAGTCTGGTAACTTAATTCTGTGCTTCCTGACTAGTAGCAAATATGATGGACTCGTGGTGAGGGAAGCTACTGCCTAGCTTGCATTTGTTGCTGAGTCGACTCAATGTATCTCTCTTCTCTCCCCATTCCATTATCGATGTGCTGTGTGACCAGAACCAGCCATTAGTATCCGATGCTTCCCTAATGGGACTGGAGAGTTGACCTGTGATGTAACTGGCAATGAGAGCACTGGGTTTATGTGGCTGCTGAATGGTGTTGCGCTGGATGCCCCTGAGGCTTGTGTTAAGGATGGTGGGAAGAAGGTTCGCTTGGACAAAACTGTGCCTGGGGACTTCGTCTGTGTGATTCACCGTGGGAATAGCATCATTAGAAGCAGACCCATTGCACTGTCTTGTGACTACTATGGTGAGTAACAGCAGTCACACGATATCTTCTCTCAGTTTCTTGTAAGGGAAATCAAAGGAATTGTCGTGTCTGTATGGAATGAACTCTCCTCTGACAGCTGCCTTTTAAAATTGCCATCTTCTCCCTTGAAAAAGCGTCCCTTCCTCTCTTTCTTCCTGCTCTATCTCATACTGACACGGCTGATGATCACAGCAAAGTGAGAGTGTATTCAGGAGGTCTTTTTATACAGGCTTACTCCAAAGAAGCAGAGTTGTATCTATGGGGTACAACAAGGCCGGGTGCTGGGTGTTGCACTTCGGAAAAACACTGACATATCCCATATCACATGTTCTGGCATTCAGTAAAAATGCTGTGGGTTGCTCAGATCTGATCACATCAATCCTCCCAGATGATCTGTATGGGTTTGACATTTGGGACTGTGGAACTGTGGTCTTAATTTTGCCTAATTAAAGCAGCCAAAGGATGTTCAACATAGGTCCAAAAGTCAGCTAAAATCCCAAGGAGGAAGGATGCAAACAACTGTGAGCTCTAAACAAACCTAGTGATAAAGCATTCAAGTGCAGACAGCTACCACTGTTTACTCTGTAACTCTGGGTGGCTGCTTGTGTCCTTGCTGTAGTGTCAGTTCCTGGTTTCCTCCTCTAAAGCCCACAAGTGAATTTAGTGATAGCTCTATTGGGATGAACACACACATGAACATATTTGTGGAAGGATATGGAAGCCAAAAAGTAGCAGCCATTCTGAGTTTTTTTTTCAGACCAAAAGTAACCATATTTATAAAAGTGAATTAAAGGAGTTATGGATACCAATTAAATGAATTAAAGAAATAAATGTGTTCAATTAAATGAATTAAAGGCAAATTCTTTTTTTTTGTTATTATTTATTCCTAGTAAATGACTCGATATTGTTTTCCCACAGTTGTTCTGCCCTAGATGTAAGGTAAAACGATCTGGTTGAGCAACCTGCTGGCTGATGAAATTCATTCAAAATAGTAGTTAGTATAAAACACTTGAGCAGAAATATTCAACACACAGTCTCCTAAGGGCTCTGATTGTACAGGATTTAAAATCAGTGGCTCAGAAGTTAACAAGTCAATGCATGAATCAGTAAAATCCTTATATATGTTTTATTATTGCTTGTTCTGATCCATTTTTAATATATTTTATCTCAGAATGGGCCAACAAATTAAAATTAGGAAGAAATATTCAGGAAAATATTAGCAGCTTGTACTTACAGCTTTGATAATATTCTCTAGGGTTTCACCAAAAATGAAACAATAATTAGTGAAATGATTTCTCATTTGTTAAAAGCTTAATTTTAACAGAGACTGGAAAGAGTGTTTTTTAAGTGTATCTTTGTACATGTAGAAGAGGCTGTCTGCAATTGTTCTTCCTGTTCTTCCAAATGTGTGGAATATTACATTACGTGGTATGTCTTGGAGTATTTTAAAATGTTTCCAAATATTTTAGGGGTAAAGAGCTATTTGTACATAGCAATTTATGCTGCATTTGAGCTCTGAATTAGCTGATGTGTTTTTTAACATGCTATGCAAATGTATTCAGCTTTGTAGAACAGGTGAATTGTGTTAGTGCAGCTGTGTTGCATCCAGTTCAGGAACTAGATCTTCTTGAGCTGTCCAAGAGACATCTGAATGGCTCAGCTCTGAATTTACCCACTACTTTTAAGAGAGGTACAAGGTAAGTGAAGAAATACTCTGTCTAGGCAGTCAAGTGGCTGACTGTTCAGCCTACCTGAGCAAGCTACTGTAGTTATTCTACGTACTTATTCAGGCAGAAGAATAGGCCTTGTCTGAGGGGAGAAAATAGGTGAAAAGAGGCCTAACGATTATAAAAATGATGTCTTAGGTTTACAGTACTTCTAAGCAATATATAGCATAATGATATTTGAGCTGTTTAGTATGCATCTGTTTGTTTGTTTGTTGTGTTAGGAAGAGAGAAGTTTTCCTACTGATTACCCCAAGTTTGAACAAATCATCTAATAAAAAGGTTTTGTTTTCTTTAAGTCTCTGATGCCCCCTACCTGCCTCTCTACTTGTTGTCTCTACAGCTGTAATGCATGTGCAGGTCTGACCTGTAAAAATGCATGTATCTGAGTAAGGGGCTGTGAGCAAAGTAATAATCACCAACGTGTATGTAGCCTTCTGCTCAGCCATCTGCAGCCTTAACCTCATGCTTGGAATTTGGTGTGATCTCAGGTGGGGAGAGGGAATAAGAAAAGTACTTCAATGAGCAGTAATTAAGTTGGTTTTCTATGGCTCACCCTGGTGACTCGATTCTCTGATGTCTGATAATGCGCAGTCTTTAATCGGGCTTCCTTTAAGGTTGTCACAGCCTTAATACTGCTGTTTTAAGTGGATTTTCTGGAGCTGAACTCTGCAGCTTTCAGCAGTATTACTGATTTTGGTTTCTCTTTTGGACTGCCTATTTCATAAAGCTTCCTTAAATACACTGTCTTTCACATGAGCACCCTTTCTTTTACATTTGATTGAAACTAACAATTATTTTCAGCCATAGTTCACCATTTCCAACTCCTCTGTTTCAGACCAAACTTATAGTAATGTTCACAGGCTTTAAACTAACTGTAGGGTTTCTCCAGTTTGGAGAAAGTACCTGTCCACTCTGATAACTAAAACTGCTGCATCCTTCCTGCAGGAGACCTACTGCAGAATCCATGGTTCCTTTACATCCTATCAGGATGTGCAGGAGGGGCAATTGTTCTAGTCATTATTGTGTCTTCAATTATATGTTGCTGCATGAAGAGGAAACACAGGTTCATCCCAGTGCCTTCAGGTGAGTGGAGAATACTGTCATTTGATGAGTTTCATGAAATACTAAGTCTATGCAGGCTGGGGTTGAAATGGCATCAGTGTAAAACTGGTCTCTATTCTGTAGCTCTTGTATTCCATTTGGTCCTCCCTGGCTGAGCCCAGTGGAGAAGAACCTGTTCACTGATATGCAAGTGTTACATCCAGCATGGTCTTCTTCAGAAAACCTTACTTTTCCTTTTTTCACCTCATATTTCTACTGTGTGCTTCTGGCCAAAAAGAAATAGCAAAACCTTTTCTATGGGCAAAAAAAAAGTTCAGCCTCCTCCTTCAGCTCGAGTCTCATCCTGAAAGCACTTGATGCTTCTGATGAAAGCTCTTTGTCAGTACCAGTCCCCGTGTGCTCTTTGCTCAGGTCCACCTGGGCCACCTTGAGCTGCTATCCTGCTAATAGCACTAAACCAGTTAGTGGCAGGTTAATAATAGCTCTGTGAAGTTGGTGTCTCTGCTCTGGGAATGGAGCCAGCGCCATGTTAGGTGGAGACACAAGCGCATGGAGATGGTGCAGCTCCTCTACAAGCGTACCTCGGCCAACAGCATGTGGGGGGAGCCTCTTTCTGCAATGTTTCCGATTTTTGTTTTACAGAGGAGGAAAAGGATGATGGAGTAACAATGTCAGTGGTCTCCAGTGAAGGTGTAAAGAGTCCCCCTAATGGAGATCGTGTTGATGCTCAAGCTGTCCAAACTGCCTGTCCTCTAAAGCCCGGTAGGTCCAGTTACTTGTTTCAAATCAGATAAATAACCTATTTAGGAGGCTGAAGGAGAAAATGGCTGTGTGTTACTGATGGGGAGGAGCTGACTAGAAAAGAGTGATTTGTGTAGGGAAGATACCTTGTCTTTTCAAGACAACAAAGGTCATATATCCGTATATTACTTGTGCTCTTTTTCAGCAAATGAATAGTTCTTGCCTTCACCCAGCCATGAGATGTAGTGGCAGAAAACAGCCACTTTGTTCCAGTATGCCCTGTGCTAAAATAGTGTATCATAAATTAAAAAAATTAAAAAAAGAAAAGCAACCCTTCTGAAGTTTAGCAGTTTTCCTACAATTTTAATCAGCCTCTCCTAATAAGTAGGAATACATTCACATTTAAAATCCTTCAAAGAAATTAGGAATTAAAACAGAAAGCGTAAAGCAAAAGTGGAGCATTAGTATCAAGCATTCAGAGCAGATTTCTCCAAGTCTTTTATCACTGCATTCATTTGACCATACGATATTAAAGATGTATTTTTATTTCATAAACGAGAAGGCTGGCAGTACCTTCCCCAGTGATGCATCATCACCTGAAGTAGATCTAGCAGAGATATTGTTAATTCAAGTAAAATCATATAAGTCAAAGTTTGGTCTCAGCTCTGCTGCCTCCACCTCTTATGTCCTTCACTGTACCATGCACAGCCTCTCAGCAGCTCAGCTGTCCCTTTCTATGAACTATCCTTTCCCTACCTTCAATATCCTATGATGCTACTAATGGGTATGCCACAATATGGGAAACTAGTAAGTGGTAAGTCATCCAGGTCATTATTTAATTTTTATCATTAGTGTATTAAAAGATGTAGAACTAAATTCTATTAGAAATGGACAAAATATTGTCATTTTGACTAACAAGAAATATTCCATAGCTAAATTTTCTGCAAATAGGCTAGCAAAAGCAGATGCATTGTAGGTGAGAACATATTAAATATTTGTAATTTATCTGACTTTTATACTCAGATGTAACTGAATTTGGCTTGAGCGTTTCTTTTAAATTGCATTTTGGCCTGCTAGGCCCAGAGGGTTTCAGCACAGTGATGAAGAGATCAAGAAAGTCATGGTCAATCAGTCAAGAAACGAGCACTTAAAACAGGAACAGTGAAATTTGGTTCTGCCACTGCTTGTAGAAGCTGTCCTCATCGAAAACAAAAGAGAATGATGTTAGGAGACAAAGCAACAGATGGAAAGATCTGTAAAGAAAGAAAAGATACTCCAGTGGTTTGAAAATACATTTGAAGGTGCCATGGCAGAGAGGGATACATAAGGAGCTTTTGTGTATGGAAATCCCATAAAGGTTTTATTATTCCAGCAGTAATCGGGAGGATAGGTAGGAGGGACTAAGAAGTCCATTTCGTGCAAAAAGGAGCACACTGGAGAAATGTGGGAGTAAATGAGACTGAAGACAAAGTTTGGGTGCTTTTTGGTGAACAGGCAGTTGAGCAGGATGGGCAATTGGTATGTGGAGTCAGGCAGTACACAAGTTTCTGGCAAGAGGTACTGGCACAGGCTGTAGGAGTCTGGGGAGCTGGCTCTAGGATTGTTAGGTGCCTTGTAGCTTTAGGGAAAGCAGGGATGGGAAGATTTCCATGGAGATGGGCATGAATGCATGCATTTATAAACCATTTCTCGCTTATTTTCCAGATGCTGCCCAGACTAGTCAAAGTCTTGAGCCCCAGCCATTGGCAGAAGAAAATTTCCCAGTGGAGACTGAGCCTGAGGAAATACCAGACCCAGAGGTCATAGTTGATCTTGAAAACCAGGGAAATGCATCAGATTGTTTCCCAGATCCAACTGATGCCTAAGCTGACACGCTGTCCCATCCTGTCCTGAAGCCTATGGCACCCATCCTTTGCATCCCATAATCTCATTTTGTATAAGAACTGATCTGAAAAATTACACTGCAGGAAAGCCCTAAGGCATCAAGCCTGCTAACTTAATAATAATACAAAGTGTGTAGCTTCAAGGCTGCGCTGCTGTGAGCTGACAAGTTCACCAACAAAACTGGCAGCTCCTTTATGCTTTGTCCTCTAATAGATCTGCACTTGAACAGTGGAGCCCTAGAAGACAGCCTGAAATAAGATCGGTGATTCTTCCTGCTCCTTGCCCAGCTCATGCCCTTCTATGACTTTGCCAGCCTGCAGCTGCTGAAAGGGGCAGGCATGATGGGCAGATTGAAGCAGCATGCCAGTCCTAGACCAAAACAAGGATCTTCCAGTAATTTCCTGAGAAATCCTGTTTCCTTTGGAGATGTCCAGACATATTTCACAAGCTCTGCAAAGAGCTTGGCAGAGGTTTCAGCTGAGTGTCCTAGGCTTCTCTGATTCCCTCCTCTGAGCTCCAAACTCCTCTGTGCTTAGGCATCTGCTATTTACCATGAGACTAGGAAACACGATACAGAGTGTGACTTTGCACAAAAAGCACAAAAGATGATGTGGGTTTGCTTATGTTTTGCTGTGCTATGATGGTGGTGGGCTGCTGGTTACCCTTCACCACAGGTTGCCCGCCTGGGTGAGTGAGTTGAAACAGCTGAATCCCTGGCTGGATGGTCTTCAGCAGAAGAGTTCCTGGGGGCTTGGGTGTGTGATTTTTCAGCAGGAACATGGAATATTATACTGAGATCATTCGTCAGTGTAAGCCTTAGAGCACTAGTGCCTTTAATGTAATAGTTTAGCTATTGTATGCTGTTTGAGGTGGCCAACTGCTTGTGTATGTAGGTTTTTTTTTTTTAATGTATACAGACATAGCAATTCATAGAATCTCTAAAATCCTGCTGCTTTGTGCATCCTGTTCTGCTTAGGAGGAATTTAGGAGAGGAGCAGGTGGAGCAGACCTGCAAGGAGAGCACAAGGACCAGATCCTTGACAATGAGTAGCTGAATTGCTGGCCAGGCTGCCATGGGCTGTAGAACACAGTGTCAGAACACAGATTTTACCATTTAAGAGTATTTTGGTAACAAGAAGCAAGTCATGTGAGTGTTAAACTATATGCCAGCTTTGGGCTAGAAAGACATGGTTGAATAAAAGCAGGTGATACAGATCAGAACTAAATGCATGGATATATGTTAGTTGCATTTCTCCTTCCTGTGTTTTTTGTCAGTTTTTCTCACCATGCTGATGTTGTATCCTGAATCCATTAGAAACAGACTTAAGATTTCCTTTGTAAATACTGCCCAGCTAGGTCTGCAAGTATCCCAGCAAAGAAAAAAGCAAAAGCTTGCCAAACGCTTTCTCTCTCCTCATGGGGGAGCTGGCTGGACAGCTACATGCTTATGTGAAAGTCTTTTATATATCTATTAATGGAAAAGCTTTGTATTGGTTATACCCTGCTATAAACTGTGTTTGTTGTGATTTCTTTATTCTAAGATTTTGTTTTACAGATTTTTGGATTTTGTGTGCTATGTTGGTGGTGATTCAGTCTATCTGCGCTTTCTAGGGATGCTGTAGTAATCAGATTTTCAACAGCAATAAGAGGATAATTCTTTTTCTCGTGGTGCTGTGCTGTCTTCTTTCAGTACAAACATTCCTCAAAGGCCATGAGCTAAATGACAAAAATGTGATGCTGGGTGCTTGGGAGGGCACTGCCTAGAGAGTGAAACTGGAAATGCCTTTGCTTTGCAAAAGGAGCACTGAGCAGCTGGAGGCCAGAGCAACAGAAACTGGGAGACGTAGTCAGATTTAGCTGTGTGTCTCTTCTGCACTTTCTGGCAAGCACAGACAGGGGACAGCCAATTCCTGCAGATGCTTAACCGTGGGACCCAAATAGCCTGAATAGTGGCACTGGAAAAGATGTATTTCAGACATGGCAAGTGGGATGAAGTGTCAGAGCCGGACCAACCTGCCCTCCTGGGCTGCTGCATCCTGGGTGCATCCTGTCCTTGTGCCATCATGCTGCTGTTGGCCTGGGAGCGCTGTAAGCAAACAGCCTAGGTATGCTAGGTATGATAGTGCTGTCACTAGTGTAATCCGTATCTGGGATGGGTTTAAGATGGAAATCTAACACTTGAATCATCTTTAGGAAGCAGATAAATCGTGTTGGTCTTCCTTTTCCCGTGAAGTGCCTGTATGGCAGCTAGGTGGAGACTGCTCTTGCTCTGGGGTCAGGAGAATATTTGTACATCCTGTACTTAGATTGTACATGTTCATGCCCAGATATTCTCATCTTGTATGTGTGTATTTTTTCTCTGCAAAATGATTTTGTTCCTAATAAAATTACCTGTTTTCTAACTTGTATTGGAAATGTTTAAGTTCTGTTAGTTAATAAACGTTTCTTTACGATTTTCACTGAAAATGCAAGGAGTGACTTCCATATTTCCACACGAAAGATGGTGACAAACTGACCAGACCTCACTGTAGTTTATGGAACAGAGATCAGAGGGATGTTTATAAATCCTGGAAAGGCTGTGGGACAGTGTCAGGTAACTTCTTTACAGAGTGTGTGTGTGCATGTGTCTGGACTTCTGTGTGCACTAGCAGCACACCAAGCCTGGCTCTGGTGTATTGCTGAGCTATGCGGTGGGAAGGGAGATATCCTCGCCTTGGGGCCAAACAGGGAACATCTATCATGAGTATAAACAGTCCTGCTTGCTACTTGTTTTGCAGAAGTTCTTTATCTAGCCATGATTTTTTTTTTCTTTCTTTTTGGTGACACCTCTCAACTCAGCTATGAGAAGGGATGTTGCCTGTATCTTTTCTTTTTTTTCCTCCCAAGAAAGAGAACAAACTCTTTGACACTCTCATGCTAGCCCATAGACCAGTGGACATAGATGATGGGTAAAATCAAATGTCGGGGTTGTCCATGATCATATAAATCCCTTGACTTTACCGTTATAGGGTTAGCCCTGTCTGGCACAGTAACAGGAGTATATGGGTGTTTATGTTGCTGTTGGGAATTTGACCAGAAGCCAGGATCTCTCTGCTGCCTCCTCAGGATTTCTGGCAGCCTTGGTGAGGCCATCCTGTGACAGTCCTGCCCATTCTGGGTTGCTGAGGGAACTGGGTTGCTGAGGGAACTAGGTTGGCTGCGGATACTAGGCTGGATGAGGATACTCATATGCTCCTGTCTCCTGCTCATGTCACCTGCTCCATGTCACTGCCAGGGCCTGTGGCCATGTGGGCTGGAAGCAAGTTCTCAGCTGCATGGGCTTGGCCCTCAGCATCTCTGTGTGCTGCTGCTCTCCTACTGGGAACTCATGTTCTCCAGGGGAGGTGAGCTGTTGTTTGGGCTGATTCTGCAGCTGCTGATGATGGTGGCACCAGATGGTGATGGTGGCAAGGGTCCTGGCACCTACATACCCTGGCTGGGAGAGGCTGGGAATGGGGCAGGGTCTGCTGCTATGTTAATTGAGCGCTGACTGGACAAGCGGAATCCTGCACTATGGGAAGTGTGGGTGCTTTAGGGCATGATTTCAAGCACTCCACAATGTGGACACTTAGATTTGACTCAATGTCAGTTTTGTAGTGAGAAGAGAAAAATCTCACTTGTAGCATATGCTAGGTAGTAATTGACATGAAATAAAATATGTAAGCACTTTTCTTATAATGTAGTTCATGCTATGTGTGAACATAAATGGGAAACAACAGGAAAGTTCTTAGTTGACTAGAAGATACAGGTACAAGCAAAAAGTTAATATGTATAATGATGAAGTAGGAAAAGGGAAATGATCCCTGTATGTATTTTACCATTCAAAATCTATGCATCCCCAGAAAATCCTTTTCATGTCAGTAAAGATCTATATTCCAGTAATGAAACAGCAGTACTCTCTTTTGCAACATTTATCCATGTTGCTGTACAGATGTCCTAGTGTCTGTGTATGTAACTGTTGGGTTACATACTCAGAGCCCAACACAAGGAAGAAGCACTAGGGTAATAAATAATCTGCAGCTTGTGGGGTGCAGGAGGACCATCCCTGCCATCATCTCTGCAGGAATGATGGAGCAGAAGCTGGTAGGTCTGAAAGAAGATAGGCAAAAACAGTAACTTAACGGTTAAATTGTGATAGAAAATGAAGCTTGTGTTGTAAATATAAATGTGAGCAGTGGTTCAGTGGTTCATGCTGTGATGGGAATAGTATGTGCATCTGAAGAAAATTTGAGGTTTTAGGGTTATGCCTAAGTTCATATACGAAATTCATGTCACTTTTTTCTTTTTTTTTTTTTTTTACAAATGATTTTAATTCACTTCAAAATAACCGAACAAGAAGAGCTCATCTGTAATTTATGGACAGTAGGAAAATAGCAGATCACAGAATCATAGAATGCTTAAGGTTGGAAGGGACCTCAGAGGTCATCTAGTCCAACCCCCTGCTCATGCAGGGTCACCTAGAGCACATGGAACAGGATTGTGTCCAAGCGGGTTTTAAAGATCTCCAGAGAAGGAGACTCCACAACCTCTCTGGGCAGCCTGTAGATGGAGATGCTCTTCTCAGCTGGAGAGAAGATGAGCATGATTTAACACTGACATGAATTTAATATCATCTATTTAAAAAGTAATACTTAAGTAACCTCAGTGAAAGAAGAAAAGAGATGTTTGTTTATAATGATACAGTGAATTTACATATCTTAAAGGAGGATTCATAACAAAACCACCAGAACTATAGTTCTAAACCAGTGCATCTTACATACGCGGCAGAAAACATCTGCAGTAAATTTCCGCTGTGTTTGCACTATAGAGTTGCAGCTCTGCAAAGTGGCCTTTAAGGTTCAG
Source organism: Rhynchotus rufescens (assembly GCA_032273925.1). Taxonomy (NCBI): domain Eukaryota; kingdom Metazoa; phylum Chordata; class Aves; order Tinamiformes; family Tinamidae; genus Rhynchotus; species Rhynchotus rufescens. The sequence continues at coordinate 16,234 of JAVCKT010039525.1, forward strand.
CAAGCTTTTTATGACTAGTCCAAAGTGAGGTGTACAGGGAACAGAAGAGAAATGTAGTCAACAAAAAGTCTTTTCGTCTGTAATGAAAATAAAGAGAGATGGCTAAAAAGAATGGTGACACAATCCTGAACCTGACTGTTGAGACATTGGTTTTGATCATAGATACTCTAGCTGAAAGATGCTTTTAAATTGTGGTGTGTAGGCAGGTACCAGGCAGCACTGGTTTGGCTCTCAAGAGCATCTTTTTCAGATAGCTGTTCTTCTTTGCCCGACTGGCTGACTTCTACCAAGCCATTTGATCATCCTCTGCTTCCATGTCCCTACCTGAACTATTTGGATAATCATATTGGTCCACACTGTAAAGTGTAAGTCTAGCTAAAAATACAGTGGCAACTGACACTGCATATCAATGTTGTCAAGAGGTAAGAGACAGTTGGGGTGCTGCATGCTGTAGTCTGGTTGGACCTCCAAGGCAAGTGCTGTGGTCTGGTTGCCATAAGCTGTCTGGCTTCTGGAACTTGAGTAATGATATTTACCTAAGCTGCTGGGTCAATAGTGCTTATTTCAGCTTCTGCAGAGGAGTATATATTTTCTTCCAGAAAATCTCTTCCTCTTTATAAAATTGGAACTAAAGACCCATTGCCATTTTCTAAACACTGTTTCTAAACCTTCTAGCTAGTCCTTGTGGCAGTATCACAGTAATCATCTTCCCAAACTACCATGTGGTTGTGGTAGGCCGGAACTATAGCATGGTGATAGGAGGGGAGAGTTAAGTGCAGTTTTCTCACATCTTCTCTTTCGAGGACCTTGAAGTTACAAACATGACTGCTTTCTTGTCATCCAGTGGGTTCTGCTGAAGGAGGCTTCTGATGCTGATTAGAAAAGGGGCAGCTTGTTCGGGTAGGATGGGAGTGGACTGTGCTTGAGCTGTATGGATTCCCTTCCAGAGTCTGGCAATGCAGTTTGTTGGCCTGGCTTTCTTACCATGTCTAGTGATGCAATCTACCAACTGAGATATGTAGCCCAGTAGCACAGGAAATCAATATAAGAGAGTTCTCTGAGATCTGGAAGGGAAGGTAGACAACAAAAAGTCTGACAAAACAAAATTTTGTTATGTGAAACTATTAATCAGGTTGACTTTTGCAAAATCAAACCTTTGTATTCAGAAACATCAAGGCCTGGTATAACTTCTGTGATGTGCAGATGGCAAGCGACAATGGCTATTGAGCTCTCACTATGTCTCTTAGGTTCCTCTTGACTGGTGACCACATGCTCATTTTTGAATAGCCCTCTATATCCTCTAGGAACGGTTCCTTGCTGTTATCTAAAACCTAAGCCAATGGATATCCAACAGGCCTGTGGTGGTGGGGAAGTACGGCTAGGGCATGATTATAGAGGGTCCTCTCATGTCTCCTGAGAAAAGTTCAGCCTCGAGTACCTGCCTGAAATGCTTATACACCAATGCACGAAGCATGGGGAATAAGCAAGATGAACTGGAGATCTGTGTGCGGTCCCAGCACCACGATCTCATAGGAATCACAGAAACGTGGTGGGATAGCTCTAACGACTG
>JAVCKT010039543.1:0-17803 GCA_032273925.1 Rhynchotus rufescens
TCACATAGCCACAGAAACATTCAGGTTGAAAGAGGCTCCTGGAAGTCCCTAGTCCAACTTCTTGCTCAGAGCAGGGCTAACTTCAAAATTAGAGCAGGTTGCTCAGGAGAGCCTCAGCCTTGTCAAGTTTCAAGCATCTCTAAGGACAGAGCTATTATACACAGCTTAGTGCTTGTGATCCTTAAATTGCCAATAAAAAGCATCCTTTCACAGTTATGCAAAAATATATATATGTTTAAGAAAAGCAAGCAACCAGTTCTTAAAAAAATAAATACAGAGAGAAAAGTTATTTAACTTAAAAAAGCTTTAATTCTCTGTAATTAATATTATTAAAACAAGTATGCCACTATCACTCAGGCATGAGCTGGAACAAGTCTTCTTATGGTCACTGCCCACTGCTGACAATTAAAATATGATTGAAAATAATCCAATCTTTGATTTATTCTTTAAGACAAGTAACTTGAGAAAATATCCAATTTTCATATGCATTTTACTTTCATTCCCCTAATGAGAGAGGTAACATCTTTTCCATAGCTTTTTGTTTGTTTTGGAAAGCTGCTGAAATTGTTGAATAAGGAGAAAAAAAAAATGAGACTTACTAGGAACAGGCAAGACTGTAACCCAAACAAAGCCAGAGTCCATAAATACCGTGGTGATTGTCTCTGCTCACAAAATCTTAGGCTAAATTACATCTACACCTTCATCTAACCATGCAAACTGTCCCATAATTATAACACATCCCCAAAATTAGCTATATTTAGAAGCAATTGCATTTGCCAGTATTTAAGCATCTCTGGAATATATTTTACAGTCATAAAATTGTAAATATATATATTTATATATATTAATAATAATAATGCTGAGCCCTATATTACCTATCTGGGCAAAATTTATTTAATTTATTTAATTTATTTTGGTACTAACTTCTACCCTTGGGTCTTTGCTTGATGTTAGTGTCGCTGTTCTCCAAGTACCTCCCAGGCGTCACCGCCTGGTCTTCTCTCCTTACCTCAAGCCCCATCACCATCACAAACCAATCCCATCCGCCACCAACAACTTGTCCCAGTGGGTAAACACAACTGGAGTGACAGGTTAGAGCCCTCAGCAGGATCCGAAGGAAAACACACCACGCTGCTCCTGCCTTTCAGCAGCCTGTTAATGAAGCACACCAGTGACACTGAAGTTGAGGGCAGAATTCCCGCCGGGATCCGCTCCTCCTTTACGGATCTGGCTCTAAAGGGAACTGCTCCTTCCTCTGGGGCCTCCAATGAAACCCGATTTCTCTGTGCCCCTTTGGGAGACACTAAAGCACTAAATGAGCTGGGTGGAGTTAAAAGGCTTGAAGGGCTCAGCAACAGCTCTGGTGACTTGCCAAGCAAGGTAGAAATAAACACATGTCTACACTAGGAAAGCTTTAATATCCCACGTTCTCCTTTAATTTCTCATTACAAATAGCAAAGACTAATGAGAAACATCCTTCGTGGGCTGGGGATAAGTGTGTGCAGGCATTTCCTGAGCCAGATGACCAAAGTGGGATCCTCCCTGTGACTGGCTGTCCCCGCTCTGCCCCTGCCTTCTTTGCTCGCCTGCTCATATGGGGTGATCTAAGGGTGGGCATCGACCTTGGTTTCCAGTATCTTTACAGATATTTTGCAGCAGAAGCTGCAAACAGAGCTAAATTTTGCAGCATCTTACCTGACCAGTGCAAGAGAAGACAGTTCTGAAGGAAAGAAATGCAAAGCACCTCTAGACTAAATATCACACTGCAAACAACTGAACAAAATGCCATGCTCCCAGCAGCATGCAGAAAACCAATTAGGTTACAAGCACAAAGAGCTAAAACCTGGCAAGTGTGACTAGAAAAGCTTACGTTACCATCCCCAGTAATTTGTCACCATCAGCACTGATCAAAAAAGACCGTGATAGACTCTGCCCTGAAGCAAACGAGGGCAAGGACTTACCTGATCCACCACCCTGCTCAGCTGTGGAGGGCAACGAAGCAGCTGGGACCACCGCAGCAGAAAGGAGCTGCAGCAATGCTAGAAAGCCACTATTCATCCACTCGCTTAGAAAAGCGCCAACTAAAATGAGTATCAGGCACTCGGTCGCCCTGCTGACACAAAATACCAACCACTTCTCACACGACATGCAGGAGCAGCGCGCTCTTACATGGTTTCACCCCATCGCTTCTACCCCGGGCGCGTGAGGCCAGCGGCAGAAGCGCTGCCAGAGCTGCTGCAAACAGACAAGACAGAGACAGGTCCATCAGCATCCCCACTTCACATCGAAATCAGAATTCACGCTAATGGATATGAAGCTATATCCACTGGGCTTCTCCAGAGACGGTTTCGTAAGCCTGGGTATCAGTGGTATTAGCTTACCAGTATCTGCACCTCTTTGCTTTTATTTAGCCTCCTTAAAAACTGTGTTTTCTTTGATGTGCAGAAAGCAAAGCTGAAATAAATGCACTGCCAGGAAGACGGCCCAGATGAACTTATAGTCATAAAAATACAAACTATGCAGTGGTTTTGATGTAAACCACATATTTAAAAGCAAATATTCTGTAAATTAAAAATAAATACTTGACAAATCAAAAAAAAAATCCCCAAACGTTTTTCCCCTTGTTCTGCATCCATCATGTTGCTAGCAGAGAGCTATTTTCACGAGGCCTCAATTTTCCTTCCAAAACAGAACTGTTCTATGCCTTTACCTATGTTAAGGAGGCTCCTAGGCTTCCCATGTCCCCTGTGGCCAAGGGCTGGAGAAGGCTGCAAGAAGAGGGGTGAGTCCTGGGCCAGAGCAGGGAGCCACCCAAGAGGACCCAGACACTCGCTCCATTGCCCGATACAACTACAAGGTGACTGCAGCAGCAGTGAGCACAGAAGCCCATCTCCAGCTCCTCCCCATGCTTTACTGTGCTGCTTCTGTGGTGTCTATCCGAGAGAAGTCCTTCATAGGGCACGATTCCTGGGAGACTGCAGGGTAGCCTGACAGCCTCAGCTTGGCTGCCCTGCTGAAAAAACTCCTCGGCATGAGGAGTGGAAGAGCAGGGCGCTCTGCACGCAAAGGGGGCAAGATCTTCAAGAAGGGCAATGACACCCTGCGCAGCTTCTTCTGGGTGCCAAGTAGCCAAATGAGGCCAGAGCACAACAGGGTCTCCAATGCAGATGGAAACTTGAAGAGTTTGGGAAACACGTTGAAGCTTCACTCAGGTTCAACAGCCAGAAAACCCTCAGTCTTAACTGGGGGACTAAAATAAAAACAGATAGAGAGCCTAGGAACAAGGCTGGTTTTGGGAGATGGTTCTCCTGAACAGGACGCTGTCTAAGCATCTCCTGGCTTTCCCCAGTTTCCTGCTCTGGAAATCCTTTTCTCTGGAAAGACTCTAAGAGTTTAGGACCTAGGGGATTTCTGAAGACCAAGACCGATGTTTCATACGTTTTTTTAACAAACCCAAAGAACTTCCTATTGCTCTATGGCTCTCAGACTGAAAAAGCATTACTCGGCTCAAATGCACAAAATAACAAATATTGTCAACTTACCTGCTTAGGCTAAAACCAAACCTCTACAGCCACAGATGAGGAGTGTCATGCAAAGCAAGCAATGTATTTACAGGCAACCACCCACTGCCCCTTTACCACACTGCTCTAACAGCAAGTTTATAGGAAAGTGCAACCAGCTAACCCTGAATTTCACGAGACTTGTCTCTTGACAGTCTATAATATAGCACTTCTTAGGCCACTTTTTGTGGAGTTAATAAATCCATACTCTTTGCCTTCCGCTCCTTTGAAATGTATCTCAGTTGTACAAGCACTGGCCACATAAGATGGCAGTCAATGTGCATTAAGCATCAGGAATTCAGCCCCATGCAAAACGAAGTCTGTCCTCCCTGCATCCTGGGGAATAAAAAATAAGAAGAATAATTCCAGGCAATGCTCCTCAAGGGGCTCTGCTCCTTCCCATACCATCAAGGTAAAGACCTTTAGGAAGGGTCAATATCGAATGGAGGTAATTTGGAAGAAAAAGGTCAGAAGTTACATATTCACTGCTTATTGCTAAGCATCTCTGCCGCATTTTAGTGTTTATTGCTCACACAGTTGTGCCTTCATAGGATATTTCTCACCTTGTGTAATGGAAGAGATATAAAAATCAGAGGAACTCACCTCCTCCCAAATTCAATGTATAGAAAATAAACTCACTGTGCAAGACCTGCTAGCTGTACAGAACAGAATGCAAAGAAAGTTAAATGTTGATTTTGAGTTGTAGCCATAAGCGGCATCTGCTCTTTGGGTTACATCTTCCAAATGAAATAACAATTTCCTTCTGAATTTTACTTTTTGGGGAATCACAATTCAGCCAAAGCACTTCAAGAAATGCTTCAAATGTTCAATCAAATGCTTAAGCATTCTGATCAGCTGGAGCTCGGGAAATAATACTTTTAAAAAATGTTTACTATTGCCTGTTTATTAACTAACAGGTACCAAACAAGACCCTGCTATCCCTGAAGTGAGATGCAGCAGTGCTCAGAAGTAAAGGTTAGATTCCGAAGAAGAATTCTCCCAAGCCGTCCCACTCTCTCCCTACATTTTCTGTTTTATAGCAAACCCTCACACGCTTCCTGCTGGAAAAAGCAGCATCTTGAGCTTTCACCCATAAAAAACAGGAGGCAAAGCCTCAACTTCCTAAAAAGGACATTCCTAAGGAGACTGCAGCAGAAGCCCTAAACAGAGATGTTCTAACAAAAGAATTGTTTGCATGAGCACTAAGAACAGTTTAGAGTTTTTCTTGTTTTGGTTTGTTTTTTTCTGGTTTCTCCCCCCAAACCAATGCATATTGTAAAACTGTTTGCTCCTAGTCCATAACAAATCAGTACTGCAGTTCAAGCTAGTCTACAAAATTCAAGCTGAAAAAAAAATATATACAAAAAAGCCTGTAGTTTGGCGAGTAGATTGCAGCAAAGATACATTTGAGTTTTTGTTTGTTTGTTGAGAGGAATTCTTTGCCTAAATCTCTAAAAGTAAATAACCTTAACTGATTTTTTTTAGGGTCCCCAAATAGAAGATCACCTTAAAACCTGAATAACTCCAAGGTTTGATTTGATGTATTGCCAAAAGCAGTGTCTGAACTAGGGCCTAAGAAACTGTAAACACAAATGGGGTTACTTCTATGACATAGTTGATATTAGACTTTTTTTCTACTGCTTTTGCCAAGAGGCAGCCAATCTACTGAAAAAGCAGCAGTAATTGTTAATGTTAGAATCATTTGTCTGAAACATCAGACTAAGGACAGATGATGATTGCATTTTAAAAGATAAGTTTTCTATACTCAGAGAAACTGTCCCAACCTAAAGTTGGCTTAATTATCAGGTCTCTCTTCCACCAGCTCAGGATTTCCTACCTCGCACAGCATGAATTCACCACTCACCCACTGCATCTTCTTCTAAAAGTATCTCCACATTTCTTGCAGTCTGTGTCTTTTGCTCAAAACATTCTCCATGAGGAGTGCTTTACCTTAGGACACATGGACAGCCTCCAAATCCATAGGATGAGGGGTTTACAAGCCAGGTGTTTTCTAAAAGCAGAACTAATCAAGGCTATTGGAACTGAGACCTGTGTGCACCTTCCCGTCACAGTAAGACCAGCTCCTCCTCACATCATTGACCACATCTCATTCCTTCAAAATATCTGCAGTTCTCCCTCTCTCACCACATTTCTCTTCTCCTACATCCAGCTGCTGTCTGGGAGCGGGGAAAAAGCTGCCATTTGAAAGAAATGTCCCCAGACAGGCTGCTCTGTGACATCTGTACCTTGGCTCGTCCTGATTTCTTGGCACTCAGCAGCAGCTCTGCCTTGATCTCCTCTATCCTTCGCCTGTCCTCTTCAGTCAGGTCTGACACCGACTCCAGAGATCGGCTGGCCAGTTTTAGCTTCACCCAAGCTACACAGAGAGAAAACAAACCAGAAAACAGTTCTCTATTTTCTTGCATCATATGTAGCAGTTTTATCACTTAAAATCAAAATTATACAGTTCATTTCTAACTACCACCATTGAGGCCGAAATCCACTGTCAAATACTAGAGCTGGGTGACCAAGAATATCATTCAAATTTGATCTTTTGAACATGTCTTTGGAAAGATGAATCCAGAAGCCATTACCTAGTTCTGACAGCTATCATTATGGTCTCCTAGTCAATACTCTCTCACAATCCCCTCCTCAATTTCTTAACCTAGCACATTTTTAACAACTGTGTGGACAATGCTTTGCACGGTGTCTTTTCCTATCAATATTTTACTACATTAGGTACAAAGGTATCCAAATTGGAAAAGTATAACAGTTATAGCTCAATCTAATATGCTACTTAAGACATTTAAAAGACATTGATCCTTTATGCCTTATAAAGACTAAGATACAACTGTTCTTTTCAAAGATATGAGTAGAGAAGAGCATGGCAGAGGAGTAGCACAAAGATGATAAGAGATATTTCCCAAAGTGCAATGTTAACAAAGGGACAAATAGGTGCAAAATCCCTCTCGAGACTGAAAATTAGAAGGGGTTTCTAAGCATCAAGGGTCTAGAATAGACTCCCCTAAGAAGCTCAGGGATCCAGTTATTTTTACTGAGCTCTATTAAAGTTTATCAACGTGATACAAACACCTTTAAAATCAGGGCAAGAGAGCCAAATGGCCTAAAGTTTCCTTTTACACCCATACCCTTTCACTTCAGAGATAGCTTTAAGATGTTTCTAAAACGTACACACGAATCAAGGTTTCGCATTCTCAAAACCAATTGAAGCATTTTATTACCTCGTGCTTTCCTCTCCTCTTCCTCCACACCTCTCAAACCTTGTCTTGCAGGTGCCACAGGCGATCCCTTTCGGAGAAGGGTTTTGACACGGGCAGCCAGGGAATCTCCACTGCTACTGTTATCATTCTCTTGAATTCCTCCCTCCATGCTGCCAGCTACGCTAGCTTTAGCCAAAGCCCTGGGGAAGCTTCCCAGGGCTTCTGTGATGCAGCCTGAAGGCTCTGCTGGAGAAGGACTCAGGAGCTCTGAAGTTTTTCCACTGCTCAGCTCACTACTTGCATTACTCGGTGCAACAGGCACAAAAGCAGGTGCATTTCTGTCTGTAGTTGCACTACTGCAGCCTTCTGGCTCGGACCTTCCTGCAGATTTTCTGGTCTTAAACTCTTTGGTCTTCTCTTTCTTCACTTCTTCATTGCTGTGTAAATTGACATCAAGAGAAGTTCCCCATCTCGAGCTGCCTTGGTAAGAATTCCGGCACTTTACGACTGACCCCTCTTCTTGGGAACGCCTTTGGGTCACAGCTTCGTCCCACAACGACATCCTCTGAAACTCAGGGACGTTGTCTTTCGCTACCCTGGAATCCCTGAGATCACCCTCCTTTCTATTTAGCACTGGAGAAGAGGCAACAGTTTCTCTAGAAGAGGCACTGGAAACGACAGGGTTGCACCAGCTGCCAGCTATATCCTCTGCCTTTGCTAAAAGCTTCCGGATTTCTTTCAAAGTATCAGATCCAATCAAGGAATCGCTTTCTGGATCCTTGTTCCTCTCGTTACTAGAAGAACCTGCACTTGAAGGCTGTGATCCTATCTCAACTCCCATTTCCTGTCCAACTCCAGACAAAGAACCTGCAGGCCACCTCTGCAGGCTCTCTGCATCCTTCGCCTCGTTTTTAGCTAGCAGATCTTGAACATGTTTTGCAGTCTCTGCATCAGAACAGCAGCCAGGTGAGACCGTCTGAAGCTGCTGATCTGGATCAGCCAGTTTGGAGACAGACAAATACTCTGCTCTGCTTACAACACCATGGGAGGCAGTTAGCTCCTGTTGGGGGCATGAAACACTGCACTGACTCACTGGTCTGTCTCCAGAAGATCTTGAGAAGCAAGGAGAGAGCTCCCTGGGGAACGGAACATCAGAGCCAACTTCTGAACCCATTGGGACAGACATACTGCGAGTGGAAGTGCCAGAGTTAAAGCTTGTTTGTGTAGCGTCAACTGCAGCCAGCAATTCATCTACAACGAAACAAAAGATCCATAAAAGTCTTAATCCTCTACGGAGGATTATCCTCTAAGGCTGCACAATCCAAGGCCTTCCCTCCCAATACCTTGTAGCCGCTGAGTCGTCTTCCTAAGCGAGTCGGAGGAGTCCTTCAGCGTTCGAAGCTCTGAGGGGGAAAATTCAACTTCCCTGATGGGTCCTCGGGGCACAAACGGAGTCAGGATAGATCCAGGGGACTGGTCAATGCCAAGGTTGCGAAGATACACCTGAGAGGAGAGAGAGGAGAAGTAGCAGAAAAATGTGAGGAAAAATGGGGCACTCTTGTCAAGAAACAGAAAGTCAACAGGTTCTGTTCTCCCCATCGGCCTAACACACACACGACTTGTTCTAAAGCAAGATCCTGAGCTTAAATCATGTTCAGTTTGCAGGCACAAAACACTAATCACATCACGACACCTCCAACGTCTTTCCTCTTTGAAGGATGAGCAACAAGTCTTTTTAGTTTAACAGGTCTTTTTAGTTAAAATCACTAAAACAGCAATCTATTTCTCATTATTTTGTATCTGGGAGCAAATCAGAAATAAACCTGACCAACCATTTCTCTGTTTCTTGTCATGCCTTTTCCCTCACCAGGGGCCAAAATGGCAATTGCCTGCTACCAACAAAAGAGTTAATCCAGGGCCTTGTTCTTCCCTGAAATGAGGGAAAAGGCCATCAAAGGAGGGCCATATAACTGATTCTTGTGACAACCAATAGTCGTTTTATTCATACACATATTGTATACATTGCACAAGCGATAAGCAAACTTGATACTTCAAAGGAGGCAGGAAAGCTTTCGCCTCACCTACCTAAAATGTCATTTAACAACAGAAGACAGAGTTTTGATTTAGAAGCTTTTCCTGTATAATGTCAAAGCTAGTGGACACAAGCAACAATGTGAACCAGCTTTCTGCCACATCACTACAGGGAATAAATCTGTATTGGTCAAGAGAGAGCAAGTCTCCTATATTTAAACTTCTATAAAGAAATCAGCTGGTAATAAAAAAATTGCACACTTACTCAGTGATCTTGCATGTATGGAACATACTGCAGCAGCAACTCAAAAATTCCCTGCTTATGAAACCATTTCTGGCTACTGTCAACTGCACTAGTTTATATCTGTAACTCCTAGGACCCCCAAGCTATAAACAAATGCTGTGTTCAGTTAAGGCTTAGGCTTACAAGCAGAGCTAAAGCAATAAATCATTCCATAATATTAAAAGAAAAAAAAAGCATAAAATTCACATTTTTTTTAATAAGGCAGCAAGCATAAAATAAATGTGCAGGAGCACTTGTTGGAGCAGCTTATAAACAGCAGTCACTGGGAAGCAGCAGCCTCTAAGATCTCTAGTGAAATCCCTTTCTGCCCTTTGCCCATGCTGCTCTGCATGCAGACATTGTAAGTGGTCTGGCAAATTCCCCTTTACTTAATCAATTCCAGGGATAAGGTAGTTTTAACTTGTCTTTACTATGCTCTAAAACCAAAAAAAAAAAAAAAAGACCTTATAGAAATTAATCAACTTAATTTCTGATGATTCTATTATAAAGCTACATATTAATAACCATATAGGTCATCAAATCTTTATCTTGTTAGTGATTTATGAGAGCAGATTTCCTCTGAACTAGGGCTGGAACACATGTCTACTTGTACTCATGAAATGAAAGCGGAGGTAACAGTGAACTGATGTACAGAATGTTTTTTTATTTAAATGTACATAATGATGTACATAATGTTTTTCATTTAAAATACTTTCCCTAAAATATTTCTATTCGCTTTTGTATATATTTTCAGAGAGAACTTTATAGGAGAATGCTTCTAATACCTAGTTCCAAAGACCTAATGATGGTAAGAGCCATTCTGCAGGAGGAACAGCTACTTATTCTGAATATAATTGATGTTTATCAACATAAATCTGCATTTAATTTTCTCAAGCACTCAATAGTTATTATTATACTTAACATGGCTGACACCATCAGCCCTGTGTTCTCACCAACTACCCTAAAATGGGGAAGAGACAAATGAAATCTGCATTAGCCAAATAAGATGTAATGGAAGAGGTATGCAGAGGATTCTAACATTCCTTATGAGCAACATATAATGAACTGGAGATTGATGCCTAAGATAATGGAATGAAGTGAACAAGCAAAAAGGGAATATTTATAGAAATAAGGAAAAAAAAAGGTGGTTTCATTTGCCAAGAAGTTCTGTGTTGGTTTTGCTATTATTGAAGAGCCGTGGGCGTGTGAAGTTCAGCTCTCTCTTCTGCAGCCTAACGTTTCCTTAGTCAGCATTTGAGTCTCAACCACATGGTTGGGAAATGATAACCTGATCATCTGAAAGAGCCTAGAAGGTCAGAAATGATTTATCAATACCCAAACAGAATGATATGCATCTAATTTACTCGTCTTTGTACAAAGATTCCACTTTTATCACTATGTCCTGGTTCTTTTTTCTTGCCCTTTATGTTCTGCCATCAGCAGCCACCAATGTTCACGTTTCTCTTGACACCTCTTTACTGGGACAGTATCAGTTACACCTGGGGAAGGGCAGAAATGCAGATCCAACCTTACTTTGCCTGTGTTAAGTATTATTACAAAGGGTGCCTTAAGATTTCTTAAGCTCAATAACATAAAGCATCTATATTAACTGATACCTCTAAAAGGGCACTTATTGCACAACAGGTTCCCTACATGACTGGACACCAGAAACAAGCTAAAAACAGGCCAGTCTTCCAGCTTGGAGAAACATTCCTGCCATAACTCTGCACCTCTGTCCTACTCACTATTACACACACAGGTATACTCCAAGCTTTTCATAATCAAAGTTTAATATTAATCATAAAAATAACTTACTGGGATCCTTTCTTCAATATTTAGCTCTTCTTTTTCAGGAGTTTTCAAAGGGCTTAGTCGAAAGGGGATGAAGTTCCCCTCTTCTGCACTGAGGAAGTGCCTAGAAACCTGAGAAGGGCCCGAGTCCAGCTGGCTACTTCCCCCAGAACTAGCAAGAAGATTCAAGCTGTCTGGGGAAATATCACTGAAATGGTCCATAGTGACGTGGCCAGGAGTAGCATCTAGCTTAGGAGACTGTCTTTGGTTTTCAAGGCCACCAAAACTCTCTTCATCAACAGCTTGAGAGTTCCCAACCTTTTTAAGGAGTTGATCCGTTTTTTCACTGGAAAGGATGAGATTTGGGTCTGAACTCTGTTCTGTATTGCTACTCTCAACATCTTCATCACTTGACCCAGTGACAATAAGCTTGGCCGTAAACTTCTGTAACACGGAGTCTAGTGAACTACTACTACTGCTCTCTTTAGTTTCAGGCACTCCTAAAGCAGCACTTTTTTCCTCTGCCTGTGTCGAGTTTGCTGGCTGAACAGCTTTGGCCAGAGAGGGGTCCCTGCTTGTGACACTGGCTGAGGCATCGCGCTGAGATCCAGTAAGGGAGCGGACGGGCACCAAGTGTTCATCGTGAAAAGGCAAATTTGCCAACGACACCGTCTCTCTAATGGAAGCAGCAACATAATCCTTGGGATCTCCACTGCTGTTTCGCATTGAGGAAATACGGTTTGAAGAACTGGCAATTGCACTGTAGGCTTTCCTTCTAGGAGAAAGTCCATTTAAGTTGCATAAAGTCAGTGAAGTGGACAGCTTCTCTGGCTGGCTTACATTCCAAGCCCCTACCTTTTCCATGAAGCTAAGCGATGGGAGAGATTGGATTCTTCCAGTGTAGGGATATTTCAATTTTAATGGCTCAGGCTGGTCATTATTTTCTACGCTGCCACGCTGGAGTGAATGGTGCTTCTCAACAGAAGAAGCAGGTGAACTAGTAGATGAGCTCCCTACAGGTTCTTCATTCAAGCATGCAAGTGAGGCCTGAATATTTGATTTGTTTGAAATGGTTTTACTCAGCTCATCTGCCTTACAGTTTTTGCTTGCAAATATCCCTGGTGTAGATTGATATTTTGGATGAGCCAAGTGTGCAGAGAATGAGCCATCACCCACAAGGAGATTAAATGAAGGAGAAATACCTGAAACTTTATGTCCTCTTTCTATGGATAAATCTGAAATGGTTAATTCAGTCCTGCTTCCTCCATGTTCTACTTCCACTCGTGCACCCTCTTCCTCATCATGTGGAGATGAAGCTTTCATCACGGTGGTATCTACTTGTTTAGACACATAGTCATTGGTAGTTGACACAGTAGGAATAAATTCCTCCTTCTCAAATGTCATTGCAGAACACGGTTGTTTCTGGTGAGGTATGAAAGCGCTCTGCAGTTCCTTTAACTTCAGGCTTCTGGATTCATTCAAATCCACACCATGTTCCTTTGACAGCCTGGATATTTCAGAATGCTTGGCCAAAAGTATATCTTGTGTTTCCAAAGTTTTGCAATTGTCTTTTCTTAAATCATCACGTAATGTATTAGAGAAGCCAAGCTCAGGAACTTTCCTTTCCTTTTCCAGCTTCTCTGTCTGCCTTACCCACCCTTCAGGCTCACTCTCTGCCATTCTTCCCTTTTCCATTTGCCTCTCCATTTCGCATTTTTCCGAGGTCCTCAACAGTGCGGTTCTACAAGAGTTTTCTGAAGATGAGGAGAACTCATCATGCCTCGATAGCCTTTCTTCTTTCTCTGAAAGCTCAAGAACAGCAGCTGGTACATTACTGACCAGAGAGAAACCTTCATCCTTCACGGAAGGATTATAGGTCAGCTTTGCAGCAGAAATTTCAGTTTGCTTCACTTTACTTGCCCTGCTTAGCATCTTACTTGAGGTTGAGTGTGCTAAACTGTCACCTGTTTGAGGGACCAATTCCTTCTCACTAATATCACTTCTACAGTCTTCATTAGTCTTCTTGTCCACAGGTAGTGGTCCAGAACAAGACATCTGCTGAGACAAATGACCACCAAGACTGGCATCAGCAGGATCTGCGTTTCTGTATGGAAGAGGATAGGGAGACACAGCAAGGCCACCGCCGAGTGCATCAGAAGGTATTTCTGTGTCCGTCAGCCACAGAGCTTCGTGGCTCTGCAAAGGCTTCGAATGCACCTCGGAAGCACTGGAAACATCAGGAATTCCTCTAGAGGAGGTAAGAAAAGTAAGTGAATTTCCAATGATATCTTGATTACAACCACTATGTTGTCTGCCTAAATAGAAAACACAAGAAAACTTTACCCAGACAAACAACTAAGGTGTAACATAAGCATAAATATATATATAAGTGTATATATAAAGTAGGCCAAAGGGTATTTAAAGTATTTTAAATAAAGGCCAAACAACATCTATTCTATAAATTCTACTATTATACGAAATAAAGGTCTGAAAAGAATACTTACTTCCATTTAGTATGTTAACATTTTTTAAACAGTTCAGGATTGAAGTATTTTTAATTCACAGATGTTTATTAGTTAAATAAATGCAAAAGAGACAAGAAAATACATATGTTGCTTACACGCACACATGCAAAAGTGAATGTGTTTGGGTTATTTTCAGTCACCCATGTCATAGTATAGCTGCTATTTATTTAAAGGACACAAAACAAACCAGGTCTCAGTTGAATCCAACAGTTCAATGACAGTATATTTCTACATACTTCCATTTCTTCTTTGTGAATTTTTAAATTACTATCTGATTTTATTTTGATGATCATTTCCTTATAACATTACTTGACAGTAATGGGCAGAGAATTTCTTGCCTCCTTTGCACAGGTAAGGAAGGTTCAGACAAATATTTTTAGTAAAGTAGTAGTTTATTTATGCATTCCTATTTTATACTATATAATAGATGTTAATCTAATGTATATACAGAAGCTAGTTTTTTATATGCATGTGCATGGATTTATTAATATAATGAAAACTGTATCTATTTTTTGTCCCTGAAATACAATCAACTTTCCTTCAGAGGCTAAGCGAATTAAGAAGCTCTATAGGAGGGTGGAGTTCCCCACCTTCCTTTTCCTTCAGCTATAGTGACATCCAGAAGAATGTTTTCCCTTGAGCAGAATATCTCTGTTTTCCCTTGCTCAAATCCTTTTGAAGGTAAAATAAAATGACTAGCAGAACTCCAACAAAGCCTTTTCTCTAAAAAAAAAAACACTACTTCATCCTATTTTTATGTTTATAAATTATTTAAATAATCAGTGTTAAAAAAAAAAAAAGTCAATCCAGAAGGAGGTGGAAGTTATGTCATAACATAGGTAATTTTCTCCTACCTTAGAGGAACAAAATTCCCTTCTGATTGCTGGAAAAGTGTATCACCCAAAATTTTTTGACCTTGCGTTGAGTATGTCATCAGCAGTGGAAGACAGGGCGAGAATCGACTGTCCTGAATATCTGTTAAAAATAAAGAGAAAACATTGAAAGGCAATAATACTATAATCAAAGCTTGCAACATAACCCCTCTTAGCTTATAACCCCATTTTTCATAGATTTTGATTACAGTGAAGATTGCAAAGGATTTTTCTCCATGTTTTCAAGGAGTAAGTAATAATATAACTTAGTCATCATAATTATATAAGTACCATTATCCATTTCTGCAGCAGTAAATTTTAATTTATATCACGTGTTTCTTTATTCTTTGATGTTTTGGGCACTTCTACCTTTTTTAATTCATTGCTTATAAACATAAAAGAAATTGTGTTATGCCATAATAAGAACAATCATAAATTTAGACATAGATAGTACCATAAATTTAGATAGATGGAATAATAACAGATTTAAAATTTTACTTTTTTTTAAAAAAAAGTGCTGTCTCCAAGAACCTGACTTTCAGAGCCAAACTTCACATTTACTTAAACTATGTTTATTAGTATTCAAAACTATGTTTATTAGTATTCAAACTAGATGCTATATCACTTACAGAAGCATAAAATCACATCAGATAAGACAGCCACGACAAGAAAAGAGAAAATTAAATTTACATTATGTGAGCTTTAACCTCAGGCTTTCCATAGCCTGTATTACATCACCGCGTGAGCGATACCAGACCGCGAGCAAAACATTTCTGATTCATTTTTAATTTGATATTGCAATCACTGCGATATTTTAATTACTTTAGCACTCCATTACATAGCAAGAGTATGATTGCATGGATAGAAGTACTTACCCTCAGACACTAAAGCTGGCTCAAAATACAGATGCCCCCTCGTCCCATCCCATCAGCAGCGACAATAACACGATTGCTACACGGATCCCAACATTTCTTTCCATCTCAACAGCTGTCTGCACCACATGGCAGCCCTAATGTCTCCCAGAGAAAGCCAATTTTATACAGTAGCATCTGTAGTACAGATGGCACAAACACGCTATAGCAATTTAAATGGGGAGCCTTTGCTTTTCCAGCAGCCTCGACCTCCTTAAACCTCTATTTTCCTCATTACTTAGGTAAATACATGAGGCTGGTCACCAGCACATCTCGTTTTGCTCTCAATAACCATCTGATACAAGTATAAAAATTAAAATAATTTTCTAGGAAAAAAGCAATACTATGGAAAATAGGAATATTAGGAACACAGAAGGTTCATATGCTTAAAAATAGGTACGAATGGCTACTTCTGAGCAACTTGACAAAAAGAGACATTCTTAAGGCTTGTAAGTAGACTGGTACACATCTGTGCACAGCACGCTGAAAGCAATCCCAGCACATGGGGAGGCTCAGAAAAAGTGGCAGAGGAAAAAAGGGGAGAACTCAACACTTGGAGCATAAGCCCAGAGGGAGCAAGATCCAGGGAGAGAAGCAGCAAGCACTTTCAAATTTCTTATTCCCAACCAATAACTGCAAGTGGACACACTATCTACAATGCATTTACTCAAATATTTACTTTGTTAATTGCCTGTTTCTCCGTTTCTTCTCAATATGCTTGAAAATGAAGCAGTAGATTAGTCAGAGCTAGCTTGGAAACAAAACTCCACTGAAGATAAAGATATAAATTTTAAGAAACATTAAGCAGGTTAGGAAACCAAACTACTTTAGTTGTTAGATGCACAGGGTTTTTTCTTCTCCATAACTTGTTTTATTTTTAGAACTAAAGATATTAGTGAACAAATGAAATAGTAATTGCAGTAATTGAATTAAACTTGTCATTTTATACCATGATATATTACATATTTTCAGAACTGCCATCTGATTTTTACTCCTACTACAAAAAAAGGAAAAGAAACCTTCTTGGCTTTCAGATTAATTTCCTAGCTTTGAATGAAACCCTGCTTCCTAGTCAAACTGAGAATCAGAAATGATTAAGATATATATTATATAAAATATATATATATATCCCTTTTCTACATAAGATTGCGTGCATTAACTTTGTATGTGAATAAACAGACAAAGACTGAGGGAGAAAACCAAAAATAACTGAAAAAAGGCTGTCAAATACTGTTAGAAATAGATGGTGACAAATAGTTTTATTTAAATATATGTTCACACGCATATAAAGAAAACATGGCTGTATATGAACGGCAGTGTGCCTGGGACAGAGCACGCCGTCTTATTCAAATACAGCCAAGGAGCACCTGGAAAAGCAGCTCTCCATGTGGGGACCAGGGGCCCTGACAAAGAAACAGCTGGCACGAGCCCAGGGCAATACTGGATTTAAATTATTTTTCCACCCTCAAGTTTATGCATGTTCATCCTATAGAGATGACTCTTGCACATATCAACACGATGCATCAGTGCAAGGGGTTCTCACCAAAAGGCACTTGGCTCCATCATTAGTTACCACCAACATTATTTCAAGGGCACAAGTTTTGCTTTGACTCTTGCTCCCTGCGGGAGCCTATGGAGGAGCCTCTAACAACATCCTCCAGGAGATCAGTGGCATTTAACAGGTGTTGCAGGGTTACAGAACTCATTTTGATATAAAATACAACCCCACCAATGTTACAAAGGTCTTCCTTCTCCAGCTTTTCATGGAAGCTTTTTTAATCTTACGCCACACAAACTGAAATGTTTTTGCTAACTTATTTTCTTCAGGAGGCAGAAAGCACCTCATCATCATAACCAGGCTGCTCACGACGATTTAGGGGCTCATTAGGCTCCGACATAACCCAGGTTTTGCAGGCAAAGGAGCAGGTGCTCGAGGCTTAAAGCAGCCAGTGACGTCAGTGCGACGCTCTCAGAGCATCTTGTGTCAAAACAGCAATTCTCCCCGCTGTCACTCTGAAGGTCAAACGCTTCCTCACCGCTGAATTTCCTGAGCAAGCAAAGCGGGGCTTGCTGCAGCAGCTCGCAGCCTGCTGACAACTCCCAACGCCACAATCCAACTGCCTTTTGTGGGAGACAGGGGGGAGAGGCAGGGGGAGGCAAAACAAAAACAAAACCTCCCGGCTTTGTCATCTGCTCCACAATGCAGCAAGAGCAACTTCCATACGACTGCCATGGTTTCTTTTGTTTTTTTTTTTTTTCCTCCAAAGTGACGTTGAAAATGCTTTTGGAGATGAATAATCAGGGTTACAGCTTATGCTTCTATCTTCCCGCTCACGTTCCTCCCCAGTTTGGGGAATTAAGCTCGTATGCAAAAGAACATAGTTGCTGACACACTTTCTAAATGAGTACTAGAACTATAAAATATTCCTAGATCTTCAAGTATCACATTAAAAAAGCTTCACTTTCCTCTTTATTTCCAATTACATTTAAAAATGCTGAAAAAAACACCAGGATTTTTCTTAATGAAGTATTTTCAGCTGTGCAAGTCATATTGATGTGCTCCAAACACTAGAAAACATACTAAAAAGGAAAAATATAGTGCCCTTGGA
>JAVCKT010039553.1:0-17801 GCA_032273925.1 Rhynchotus rufescens
ACAGCATTTGCATCTCTGTCATAATTGTGAGATAAATCAGAAGACACCATTATCTTGTATGTAAACTTTATAAAAAATGCTTACTATGCACACAATGAGGAATCAATTGGCAAGCCCGAGTTTCTTGCATTCTGTGCTAAAAAACATCTCTCAGTGTAGCCACAGCTTATTCAGTAGAATTAAACACAGATCACTGTAAAACAGAGCACTAAAATACACATTCTAAGTCTCAGAGACCATTTTAAGGCATTTTAAGTATTTGCAAACAGTGCAGGGAACTGGTCTTGGGTCCAGATGAACCACCCAATGGCAGATACCTTCTTCCCAAAGAACTTCCCTGCACCCTCACTTCACAACTAGCTGCATGGATATCAACCCGTGTATCATCAGATATCATCAATATCTATCAATGGTATCAACCCAAGTTGAGTCGGTTTCAACCCAAGTTTAGACATTCCTCAGCATGTAACCAGCTACCCCAGCACTGTGCAATGCAGATGATGCTCATCATACAAGACACTTCAGTCACCAAACAGAGGAGACCTGGTACATGAACCTGGAGGGCACCGATGAGCAGCTATAGGGGCTCGGCATAGCTAAAGAGCACGGCTTTCTCCTTGCCTTTAACACATCGCATTAGATGCGGACAGGAACACTCCAGGATTTATGTCTCTAATAAGCAGTTTGGGGCGAGCTTGTTCAATAGGTTGTTTTCCAAAATGCAGAGTCCTTATATACAGTGTTATCTACAGAAAGCAAGGACTGCTTGCCTTATTTCCACAAATAATAAGATAGACAGATACCGAACAGATAAGCAGTGAGGAGCAGCAGTAACATCCATTTGACATGGCAGCAACAGCTCATTTTTAGTGTTTAGTAGTGTGACAGATTCCACGTTTGTGTTACAAGCCTGACACCATTTATTACATACACATTTTCACAAGCCCTGGCCTGAGGGATCCAAACCTTTAACCTTTAAGACAGGTTGCAAAGTCTTGCAAATTTGCAGTAAAGAGGCAGCTGCTGAAAATTATGTTGCAGTGACAGCAAGAAGGAAAAGTGTGTTAAAAGGATTTATATTGTAGATAGCTCCAGAGCAGACACACAAGTGCATTTTGCAAACATATATACTCTAAAACACCAACAATATTTATTTTTCTTGTTAAAAAGAAAAAAGAAAAAAGAAAACCACACAGGTAGTTTTTGCACTAAAGAGGTACAAAAGGAAAAGGAAGCTTCTACAGATGCACTCCAAGGACTGGCAACAGCAGTTGTAATGGGACAATCTAAACCTGCTCTCTAGGTGAGAAGGAAGAAAAGCATTTCCTGGGACCAGCTACTTCTTTAAAAGCTACCTTGGAACAATTCCAGTACTGAGTGTTTAAGGTAAAAAATACTGTTCACAAACGACCATTTTAAGTGAAAACTTTCAGGGAGCCAGAGTCATGTATCTTATATCATATAGCACTAGATAAGGTATCACAAGCTATTTGGTCTCCAAAACCTTATATAGTCCCTACAGTGAAGAAAATTTCCCTAAAAGCTGAGAAGCAGAACATTTTTGCATGAGGTGCTTGGTCCTTCCAAGACATGTGAACTATGAAAGCCTCAGCTTTTTGCAGCAGTCCAGAACCGCATGGAGTAGATTTGGGAAAGTCTAAAGAGATGGATGACTTTTATATATAAGTTTATGAAGAGATGGATGACATATATATATATATATATATAAATTTATGTATTATATACTACCTGCAAGGAGGAGCTCAAGTCAGGCCAAGAACCATACGCAGAATGAGAGTCCCACACTGGGTCAGCTAAACACACACCTGCTTCAAATGGCACCCAGCGTATGAGCGGTGGAGACCTCCTGACACAACCTGACAGAGCAACTGCAAACCCCTGCCAGCTGGGTAAAGGAGAACTGGAGAGGGAATGGCCATCAGCTGGATAAGTGGGAACTGGAAAGGGAATTGCTCCCATTTTCACTGTTTAGGCACCCAATGCCCATTTCTCTGTATTTTCACCCCTCCTCTGCCTTGCAAGCAGACACAGACGGACCAGACTGGTATCCTAAGGGGCTTGCTATGGATGAAGAGTACGTGAAGTATGCCACGTTACTACTCAATACACTCCTTGTTTGAACGTGACACTCTCCCGCCTGCACTAGGCGCGCAGAGGAGGGAGTTTGAGCGGAGGAGCCGGGTCCTCAGCGGGGCACCCCGCTGCCTCCCCTTCCCTCGGCCCGGATACGCTCCGGCCCTCCCAGTGCCTCAGGAGGTGACGGCCGGCAGCAGCTGGGGTTGTGCTGAACTCCTGTGGACTCGGCGCTTCTTTCAAACCCAGCCTCGGAGCCGGTTGGAGCCCCCGTGTTGGCCTTGGGCAGCTCCTGGCCTAACTCCAGCCACTCCGGCAGCCCAGGGTACTTGGACCCTGCAACTTACTCCCGATCTGCTTGTTCCTCCCATTTCCACAGCCCTGTGCCAGCTCCCGTGGACTATGAGGGTCATGGGCATGGCCCACATCGCATTTTCAGTCTCCTCTGCCTCCACAGCAGATGAAGTACAAGACTCTTTACTTACCACCTTTTAAGAGAAGAAGTGACACCTATTAAGGTCACAAGAGTCAAATTCAAAGGCTACTGAGTTCAGTGACTGCCTCCATGAGCTTGGATTAATTTAGGACCCAAGATTCCCCAGGCAGCAGCTCTCCATAGGTTTCTCTCCCTGGACAGACAACCAGCTCCCTCCTCTTTCACCAGGCCAGGCAACACCTGCACTGGCAGTCCCAATCCCAGCCACACACCCCCCTCCCACATTAATCCAGATAATAGACAATCCTAGAAGGAGTTGCAGACTTCCTGAAAGCTTGTAAAGAATGCCAGAACCGGTCAGGAGAAGATATATTTATCTCCAAGTGGGCATTCGTACCTCCTCCGCTCTACCTGCCACCTCTACAGAGAGTTTGCAGGATCTCAAACACAGGCAGACGCCTGTGCTGGTACCGTATCCCCATCGCCAGCTTGTCCAGGTTATAAATACCTTTTTTAATCATCACAGTGATATTCCGTAGCAGCAGCCTAACTATATTACAGGAGAAAAAGGCATGACTTTAGTAAATTTTACATCTCCAGTCTACCCTTCATTTCCTCTTACTTCCAAGCCCTTCTCTAATCCAACTCACGGCTGTTCTGAGAGGGGGCAGATGGAAAAAGGATCCTTTTCAAGTAAATCGGTGGGTATGGAAAGGGATTCTGACTAAAGAGAGCACCCATCAAAACATTCTGCTTTCCTGTGCAGCTCTTTAAAGAGCCTTGCAAATGCCAATGGAAATGATGGGGCGTCTGATGTTTTGACAGAAGCAAGAACATCATTAAGGTAAGAGCTGTCAGCAGGTATTTATTTTATTTTCTCCCAGAAGAATTAGGCTACTGTTTAGGCTCTCCTTTTTTTCCCCCCTCCTTACTAAACCTCCTTTTATTTCCATTCCATAATGCAATCCTGAAAGATGCCATATTTTGCTTGCCTGTGAACTAGATAGATTAGAGAGTAATAAGCGACAGCTTGTGAATAAAAGTATTCCTGATTCAAAGGCAGCGGCCAGTGGAGATGCGCTAATTGCCCTGCCAGTGGGATAATTGAGGAAAACTGCTCTATACCCCAGTGCCTTCCTTATTAATACACTGAGAAGCACACCTAGCGATGCTAAAATTACCTAACAGTAAGGCAGGAGAGGAAACTTCATTACTGCATATGCATTAAATAGTAATATAGAGAGAATTAGTAGAAAAATATGGCTTTCTGTATGTTCTTTACAGTCTCAGAAGCCAGAGAGGAATTAATATGACTGCGTGACCAGCGACTCCCACCAAATGGGGGGTGACACAGAGCACAGCCACAGGGACCGGACCACGGGTAGCTGCGTCCAAGAGGAGCAATAGGGTTTTACCAGGGAAACTGAGCAACTGGAGTCAAAGCATGAAGTGGAATTAGGAACTGGATGTAGGATGACAGCCACAGGCTTTGAGGGTGACCGCAGAGGCTGCCTGCTCTCCTGTCCCCAGAAGTTAAGGCCAGAGAGGTGAAGGAGCCACAGGAGATGAATTGCTGACGGAGCCCAAAGCCAAGCACTTTGGAGGAGGCCTCCAGAGAAACAGCAGAGGCTGCTCAGAGGAACCACGCCTGGGGATACACCATGAACACGACCTGGAGTCGTTGCAGTGGTTGAAGACTGCTCCTACTGGGCTCCAGCTGGGAGAATCTGGGTCCCAACCTAGCAGCTCCAGAGGAAACTGCAGTCTCAGTGGAGATATGAGATGCTTGAGGTTCACTGAGACTGAACTCCTGAAAGGTTCAGAGAAACTCAGTGACACTCATTCAACCCACCTCACAGAGTGA
Organism: Rhynchotus rufescens; assembly: GCA_032273925.1. Taxonomy (NCBI): domain Eukaryota; kingdom Metazoa; phylum Chordata; class Aves; order Tinamiformes; family Tinamidae; genus Rhynchotus; species Rhynchotus rufescens. Next base: position 4,395 of record JAVCKT010039553.1, read on the forward strand.
AGAACGGGAATCCTTTCACTAGGAAGTGCCTCACGTCAAACAGTTGGGTGCAGATGACTCGAGAGGTAGAGCGGATCAGCTAGCATGGACTTCTCAGAAGACACATCAATAAAAGAAAAGGTTCAATCAGAGGATATACAAGGTCCTTCTTTATCAGGGCTCCCACAATAGATGTTTATGCTCCGCACTAATTTAATGATGCTTATTTGGAAATTCTTATTTAGTTATTATAAAAGCAAGTGGAACATGAATAAGTATTGTTAGATGCCTTGAATACCAAAGAGACCGCTTTTTCTATAGAGGTTCAGCAGACGTATGAGCGAATGACTCAGATATTTACGTGCCCTATTTAAAATAAAATTAGCAGGCTTTTAGAGGAACACACTGCTTCCAGATACATAAAAGCATTCATGATTATATCTGCAATTTCCAACCAAAGCACAAGTTTCACTTATTCTAGTCCATACAGAGCCTGCGCTTCCATTCCTATGGCACATAACAGTGCTCAGCGTTACCTCAAAAAGTCTCAAATCCAAGTTGTTTTACTTGGATTACACAGTGAATACGCTAGGGAGGGGAGTGGACAGATGCAAAAAAAAAAAATGCAAAAATGCATTATACATAGAAAACCTGTTTCACTAAATACATTCATTCATTGGTAGGCAGCGTAGCAGGTTTGCAGCTATTTCCACACTTAAGTGTTACGGAGAGGATTTGGATACTGTGCATCCTGAAAGCCTCCAAGACCGGGCTCTAAAAATCTGCCTACCCCGCCTTTCCTCTGTGTACACGGCACACACATGTTGATTTGGTGCAGACTTTGAGGGGAAAAAAACAAGAACATCTGGTTCCAGGCAATCAAATCAATGAAAAATTAAACAAAAACTCTACAAATTACTTCATTTTTAACCACTAAAACAACAAAAAAAAATCTGGATGGGCTTTTCAGCTTTTGAAAGTACATTCACAGCTCAGATTTTCCCATACGAAACAGATGGCAGTGGAATTTACTGTAATTTTTTTCCTCCTGAAAACCACCACAAAAAAGCTATGTTTTCAAGTATGTGTTTTGGAAGCATCCAACAGTGAAGCGTCTTGCACCAAAATAAACTTGCTACAACATTCAAGCTGACCTTGTTAAAAAATGAACTAAATTTAACCTGCGTAAAACCAGCGCTCCCTAAGGCTGTCTTTAAAGAACAAGAAAAGCTTTTGTTGACTAATTAAATTTGCAATCTCATTTTCAATTGGAAAATAGAATGCTAATTGGCATAACTGATGCAAACAGGGATATCTTGGGCCTCGCATTAATGGTCTGCTTGCTTTTTTCCCTTGGAAAGATCCAAGATCCCAATGTTCTTGGCAGGCCACTGGTCTGGGCTTCACCAAGCAGCAGTGGCAGCTTTGGAAGCCTCTCCTTTCACCCTCCCAATGTCACCCATCCGTTTTTATGCAAGCTAAAAGATGGTCCTGATTGAAGTAAAAATAAACAAATACATAAAGTCAACAGTTGTGAAAGCCAAGGGATATTGGTAAATAAGAAGGAAAAAGAGAGAGTTTTGAGATGAATTTCTAGGCAACTACTCAGTAAAAGTAAAAAGAACAAGCATTTCTCACTGTTCCCTGGATGTCTTTCATTTATGTGGGGCAGTTCCAAAGCAGGTACTTAAATTGGAAGTAAATGATCATATCTACTGCACTACCTTAACCTCTAGCTTCGAATATTGCTATGACTTAATCATAGGAACACATGCCCCGAAAAACGTTGCTTTCCTACTCCTCTTTGATATGTATTTCATGCAATATTAATCACACCCCACTCTGCTCAATTTTATTACTCTAACTCGGGCTGCATCTGTTAATTTTCCTGAAAATTGAACCCAGCAGGGTTTTACCAAGCGCTTTTATTGTTTGTTTCCAAAGAGATGCCTCCACACAGAAATATAACAATGCATACGGTGAAAAGCAGGCAGCAGAACCTAGCAAAATACATGACAACTAATGTAATATATAGGTTTTTTTAAGGTGTTATTTCAGGTAAGCGAATGCAGTACCACACTTCACACCAGCAGTACCCAGGCCCCAACCAGAGTCATTTAGCTAGTCATGATCTTAAAGGGAGTTTGCTCAAAGAGTATCTCCTCCTTCCATCTGTTTGTATAGGGCTAGCAAATACCTCATATATCCAATAAAAGCAGAACTTATGACTCTCAATTTATGCTATAATTGCCTGCGACACCAACAGTAAGAGAAAATACAGAATAGATGCAAATATCTGGCACCACGTTCTTGGGGCTTAGCAGTGCCCACACAGTTCTCTCATACCGGAGGCACACGAACAAAAGAGCAGTATTTTGTGTACAATCAGCTCATTAATTGTTTGTAAATACCCTGACTTTCCTTCTTTGCTTTCTACAAAAACACCTCCCAGGCAATATATGCCGACACCGGGGTCCCCCTACAAGGAACAGCACTGCTGTAATGGTAAGGAAACCTCTACAATTTGGGAGTAACCCTAGCAACTCACATGCCTTACTCACCAATTATGAGTAATTTTCTCCATTCAGTTCTATCAGCATTACCTACCATATTTTCGTGTGTTCACATTGAAAACTAGAGAAATATGCCTTGCAGAAACCCGAGGGCCATCCAACTAACAAAGTTTTGATTGATAGAAGGCAAATTATCACCTCACCTGCAGTAAAACATCTTGATGCGGACAGACATGACGATGAGTGAGACATTATGGCCTGTCACTTGAGTTGCTGCTCTAGACAGCAGCTAATCAGGAAGAGAAGTAGCAGATGCATATAAAAAAAAAGGGAAGAACTGACAGAAAAACATCCAATGCATTTACCTAATAAAACCTTAAGAACAAAGACAGTATAGTGTGAAGGCTGTAAATATTGAAGGTCGCTTGTTGCTGCTGTTTCAGTTGGGTGTATGCAACCCAACTGAAATAATTTGCTTCTTTTTGATACCTCACCAACTGCACAACAGCAAATTCCACAAGGACATTTCCTTGTGCTCTGATATGACCTGATATGACCTTCAGATCATACTTTGAGGGCAAGGATTTACTTCCCTATGTTCCTGCCAGTGTCACTGTGGAAGCTCTTAGCCAAGCAAGTACTTAATCCATTCCTGAAGCACCTAATCCATTCCTGAATCCACTCCTCCTGAATTTTCCTTGTCCTGCTGGTATTTTAAGAGAAATCTGATTCATCAGTGCTGTGTCCTACTGCTTTCGAAGCAGAGACCCAATCCACAAGGACTTTAACAGGAGGCCTTTTTTCAAGAGTGCTTCTTTGTCTGCCAAAACTGAGGAACAAACCCCAGCTTTGAAGGTGCAGGAGCCACAGGCGCAGGCTCTAAAGGAAGTTCTGTTGTCACTAGATTAAGATGGTGCTCAGGCTGCTAAAGTTTTGCAAAGCTAAGCAAGACATATAAGGAAATCATAAAAATATAGTGGCACGTTTCATGTGCCTCTGCTTTAGAGGTCACAGGCATTAGAAGTTACACATATGTCAATTCATATGCTGCTGCCATGGAATATTCAAGCCACTCAGTGCCTAAAACAGCTTGTATTTTGTGCACCAAGCAATATTTTTTCAATAACTACATCTGTTCAGTGCTTTGCCCCCGTTTTTGCTCCATTTGACTCTTCTCATGTAACAGCAAGTAGTCCTAAGAGCAACACAATAAACAGCACTTCATATTTAGGGTCAGTTTTAGGGTCTCGACTGAAAGTTTCAAGTCAACTCAAAAGCAAAAGGCAGCTAAGCAGCAACTGACTGAGAGCAGAGGAGTTAAAATCAAACTCAAGGGCCAAAAACAGAGCTTCAGCTATGCAGCAGTGAGCTCTGAAGGACAAAAATGCAGCCAGGAGCTGCTGAGTAAGCATCTCAAAGTTCATCCAAACCCATCCAAGTTTAAGAACAACATAAAGTTGGATTATGTGGTAATCTGAAGAAATTAAAAGAAGCCATTTAAGCTTATTGGTAAGGAGGAAAAGCCTTAACCAAGGCTTTCCTTGCATGTTTGTGTTCCAGCCATCCTCCTTAATTTTGCTTTCAATTAGGTAACTCATGACTGAATCACCCACCCTCCACCAGCGTGACCGCTCCTTCAAAGCGGCAGGACCTCCTGCCCACATCTGTGCTGTCCAGGGTGGTAGGACACTGTTGGTGGGAACCCTCCGTCTCCCTTCCCATCCCTAAACAAAGGCCGAACCAAGCGCAGGATGCCCAGACCTAAAATCCAACAAGATCTTCCCCGTTCCTCCCCAGCCATAGCACTCAGCACGTCAACAGTGCCACCAGCATGGCATCCGTTGAGCTTCTCCTTGCAGATGCCAGGACACTCTCAAAGGGCCTTCTGGCCTGCTTAAACCATCTTAAAACCAGGCAAATCCTTCTCTTGCACTCCATACTTATCCAATCATTTTTGCCTTTTCTTATACACAGCATTTCAGGAAGTGCTCTGGATCACCACATTCTTTCCATCTCTCACTCCAGTTGGACACATGCTTCTTTTCAGTTTAATGCTCAGCCTTGCAACACGCTTCTTGATTTAGACTGCTCCTCGTGAGACATAACTAAGTATCACCCTGAAAGATCATTTTTTTTCTCTTTCCCTACAAAATGCATTTTCAAGAAGTATAAATGCCAGAAATTCTAGTCTGCTTCATGGTGCGCTGTTCACCTTGATAGCTCTAATGACCCATGATAATTCCTGGTATTTTCCCAAACAGCATTCTAGAGCCTGCAAGAAAGAGGAAAAGATTGAAACTACCACTCAGAAGTCCTGCATAAAGGAAAAGGACGGCAGAGCCAGCACCAAATAAGATTTTCATCTGATTTATTCCAGAAGCGTGAAGCATTGTCATCGCTCTCCACTAAGCCAATCTACCAGCTCACCCTGTTTTGAGGACAGAGTGATTGCCACTGCTCATAAACCACGTTCTGTGCTCTACGGACCATAAGGTGCACAAGGGCCAGAAGAAGCACAAGGAACATTGTGACAAACTTCCCTGACAACCTAGCGATCCAGAGGCTTCACTCCCAGAGGAGATTCCTATCTCCAACGCAGGTCTAAGGAGCCAGGAAGCAGAGAGGATGGTGGAAGAGCTCTTAGCTATCCGAGAGTAAGTTTGCCATAGATAATATCATTTCATTTATTCTTCCACACGCATTTTTGGGGAGCCAGTTCAAGGTTAATCAACCACCACATGGTTCCAGGGCCACCACACGGTTCCAGGGCCACCACACCTGCATGGGACCAAGGCCACGCATGTGATCCATGCAATACTGCCTCCAAACACCTCATATCTGACATGCCAAGGAGATAATATGGAAAGAGTTCATCCTTCATCATGCACAGATATTGGTATAGCTTTATGCAAGGCCATGCAAAAGGAATATCCATGTGTTCCAATTACGAAGGTTTTCCTGAGATGCCTTTGGGGATGAGGGAATCAAGACATTCATTTTCTTTGTAACAGATACTAAAAGGTTACGTGACAAAAAGTAATTTTTAAGTTATCTATTCAAACTTAAAACCAACAACTTCAGTAGAAAAAGTCTCCTTACAGCCATTGCTGGAGGCATCCAGCACACTTTCTTACAGTTCTTTCACTAAATTTTAATACGTTTGTTCTGATATTGTATTGAGTCCCCTGAGTTACCACCTGGGCAAAGTCAGTCTCCTGCCACGTGAAATGTTTCGTGTGAAAAAATGCTGCTTCCTTAGCAGACAGTATGTATTTATAGCTCCTGTCTTTGTCCCTGCTGCGGAGGCTTGCAACAAAACCGAAGTTATTTACTTGGACATCAAGGTTCTGCATCTCATAGCAAGAAAGAGAACACGTGAAGCCAACCTACTGCTTGTGGAAACAAAAGCAGATGTTCCAGGGAGGTGTGGGAAGTCCAGCGAGGGATGCTTTCATCAGAACTGAATGCAGCGCTTCAATAGAGCACAAGATCTTGCAGAGAAACTTAAGGCACTTCCCTGAGATAGTCAAACAAAGCCAAGGCCACAGTCAGGACAAGTTTCCATGCTTGCACAAGGACAAAGCATTCAATATTTGAAGATTTATTAGATTTAGCAGAAAGACCTGGGATCTGGTGGCTGGATGCAGAAGCTGAAAACATGCAACTAAAAATGAGACACACAGTAAAAATAATTTGGTATTCAAGGCGCTTACCTATGGTTGTTAGGGATTCTGCATCCCTTAAAAACTTCAAATCAGCCTCTGGAACTATTCTATTTTATTCATATGTTATTGCACGTGAGCAAAAACAACCAGTCAGTTCTATGACTTGCATACTGAAGAAGGTCAAATTAGATTAAACCATTTTTCAGTCTGACAGTGCATCTGCAAGTGAGACTCGTTACGTGAGAACCAATACACAAATTTCCTTATAATGGAGCTGCCCTACCTAAGACTGAGACATGCAGAGATGCTGATCCTCTACTCCAGGTGTAATTCCTACAAGAGGCAACAGTCTAGTTCCTATTAAAACTATCACAGCTTTAATGAGGAGCGTCCAATTTTGCTTTTTGTCACCAAAACACCAACAATCCAACTACAAACACTGTATCTGCGCCAGGACTCCAGGGAGGAGACGGAAAAATAAGTGATGATCAATTTGAGTTTTCTCAGTCAATCAGTTCATCAGATGAATTAGTTTTCTCAGGCACCACAGCTAAATACAGTGTTAACTAATGCTAAATAAATACCCACCTAGCAGAGCTCAGGGGAGGACCATACGTATGCTGAAAAGGTTACATCCTAGAGACACAGAATGTATTTCTCCTCATTATTGTCAGTGTGCAATTCAATTATAGACTGTGAAACCTTAGGTGCTTTCAACACTTGTCATCTGATCCATCGAGCTTTTAACGTCCTCTTGTTCTTCAGTAGCACAAAGAAAGAAATGAATATGGCACTTGGTTGTCAGAGCTCATCCACAAAATCAAGACTTCCAGAGCTGTGTATATATACTTAAAGCTAGCACCATGTGAACAGTCCTCATTTTAAATCTTAAAAAAAGAATTCAAATACTGTGTTGGTTTAGGACTTTTCAAAATTAGCTAGCTGGAAATTTCTACAGAATTGTGGCCTGCAATGAGATTTCTGTCCTCAAGAACACACGGGTTTATGAGCAAGGCTGTGGCACGGAGTGGGGCTTAAGCAGAACGCAGATGCAACAGACCTCCACAAGGACAGAAGTGCTTATGCTCAAGTGTTTTAACTTCATAATTGGGGAAAACACTAATAAATTACTACATAGTAAGCAGCCTGAGCTAGAATACTAAATACTAGTTACCAGCCTTCTACAGGGCAATATGATGCTGCCAGCCCCCGTCACAAGACACAAACTAAAAGTCAGAAGCAGCAGCATGAGAGGGTTTTGTTTTTGGTTTTGGTTTTTTTTGCATTTGCCACAAGAAAAAGAGAAAATGAAGGAAATGGGCAAGCCAAACCTCTTCAGTTTTAATTTGTGTCTGTATCCTGCTGAGGAACAAAACTATTCACAAACTGTAGTCTGTCACGTAACTCAGTATTAGCTGCAGGCTAATGAGTAAGGCAGTAGAACACATGCAAAGGCTGAGTTACGGGATCCAAAGAGAGCTCGCTTAAGTCTTGCAGCTATTTGCATCTTCCTCACACGCAGACACACACTGATGGAAGTGTCCTGCTGAGAGAGAGACAGGCAAGAGATGCAGCGCAGAGAAGCCTCGGTAAAAAAGAGGAAGATGAAGGCGATAAATTGAGATGGGGGCTCTGGGTGTCCCTGCTGGAGCAGCGTGGTTGGACTAGATAATCTCTAGAGGTCCCTTCCGACCTCAACCATTCTGGGATTCTGTTTTCATGTGTTTGTGCAACATTGCACAGGGCTGTAAATGAGGAAGAATTAGGAAGGACATTAGGAAGCATTTCTCCATGGAAAGAGTAGCCAAGCATTGGAACAGGCTGTCCAGGGAAGTGATGGAGTCACTATCCCTGGTAGTGTTCAAGAAACGTGTAGATGAGGGGCTTGGGGACATGGTTTAGCAGCTATGGTGGTGATAGATTTACGGTTGGACTCAATGATCTTGAAGATCTTTTCCAACCATAACGATTCTGTGATTCTATGAACTGCTGTCCCAGCACTGGCAAATGAGGGGAACAAGTGGTGGCATTTAACATGGCCATGATTAAGAGAACAGATGAAAGCTAAGACACAGCACAGTAGATTTTGTGGCAGTTTTTCTAGGGAAACTGTATTTGGTCACCTAGCTGCAAGAACAGGTGCTGGGGCATTATGTGCTCAGAAGAATGAAAGATGCTTCAATTGGACAGAGGTGCTGCAAGACCTCCCCACTGACACTGCAGCTGTGGCCCTGTTCCTGTCTCCGATGATGAGGAGCCAACTTCAACACAACCCTTCTTTTCCTGACACAGAAGACACCAGCTCTTTAACCCTTCCCCTCAGCAAGGTCCAATGCAAATACCACCAAGATCCCAGCCTGTCCCCTTGGCGTTAGGAAAAGCAAAGCCTTGCAGCTCCATCCTTCAAAGGTGAGCGCTGTGCAAACATTAAAAGCCCCATTTAAATCCTCCAGATACATTTAACTTGGTGCTGAGAGCACAGACAGGTGCAAAGGCGTCGGGGGCAGGATGGCACCTACCAGAAAAGGCAGTGTGGGCAGCAGAAAAAGTGATAAAAAGTGGTTAATTCTCTGCTCTGACTACCCCTGACAAGCGTGTTAGAAAGGTAATGGGAGGAAAAGTATACTGGCAAAGTAACTGCTATCCCAGCCTTCCCTGCAAAAATAAACATGAACTGGTGCTTGCCAAACCCTGCAGATGGACAAATGGAAATTACAGAGAACGGGAGCCTCCAGCACTGAAAACTCAATGGCCCGAGTTAATAGTTAATACTCTTTACACTCTAGAGGCAACACACCGGCCACGTTCCTGAGACATCTCTGCAAGGTGCAAGGCAGCATGAAATACGTTCTATCACCTTGCCCGGCCTTAGGGGCAAACTTGCAAACCTGAGCAGCATCCTAGGCAGGCTGAAAGGTACTTGCCAGCATTCCTACCTCCATTTGCTAGGAGCACTCCCTAAAAAGAAAGTCTATAAATCAGTATCGTTTATTTTTTGGAAGCCGCATCAACAAATATCATTTAATTCTAACTCTAGTTTTTGGGCCACATCTTTTATCTGCAAAAATTTTACATAACATTGAGGCATTTTTTGATTGATGATGCTATCATGAGGCCAAAAACTACCTGTTAGCAGCTTATTTAGACTTTATTTGATGCCTGTTTCCCCCCCTTCTACAGTCTCACGGAGGGAAGAGCCAATCTGAGCAGCAGACGAGAGCACAGGATTTATATCCTCCCCAGAGGTCTCTCCTACAAATGTGATCACTGAAAGTCAAGGAAAGCAGAGGGATCCAGACAGCAGAGAAGGTCTTTTGCCCCTGATCATTTTGTTTTCATGATTTTTCTGCTTTTGAGACTATTTCAAAGCAGTAAAAAGTCTCCCTTCTGCACAGAGGGGCTCTTGCAGTTACAGCAGGTTCAAGTTGTGAGGAAATATAAGTTACAAATAAATAAATAAGCCTCTTGCCAAGGTAACCGCACCTTCACGTAAGGAAAAACTACTTGGTACAGTCCTGCTAGGGAGGAGAAGATGCCTCCTTGCTACTCATGGTGGGAGTGGGGAGCATCTCGGAGCCCTCCAGCTCTCGGGCCGTGCAGCATCATGAGCCATTCCCGATGCCTCTGCAGCAGGAGGCCAGGGAAAATCCCATGGACAAGGCAGAAAAAGCACAACCCAACAGTGCTCTGTGATCCTGGGACAACTGAACAATGCTCGGACTGAGCTTCCTATGCTTTGCCTTTGTATATTTAGCACATTTTGAAAGCACTTCTCTCACATCCTGAAATGTTTTCCTCAATCTCTCTCCATTTCCTTGACTGACAGCAGGAAGATTACCCGGGGAATGTGATCTGTCTTTCCTTCAAACTGGGCAACTCGCTTCTAATCTTCCTTCTTTTATTTATTATTGGATTTACCCAATATTTCAAACCAGAGGTTTACACAGGTGCAGTGAGGGTCATATTTTAGTAAACCATACATTAAAAATAAGCTCAAGGAACTTCATCCCATACCTGCCTCTCTACCAGTCTCCAGTGAAATGTGCATCAAAATTAAAACCAAACTTTTTGGCTTGTATTTGCCTCACAAATAAAATCTGGTTTTAACATACACACCATATGGTCTTTCAGTGAATTCCTAAAACTCATTTCAATGACAGGATAGAAAATTTCTATTAATTTCCCTGGTAGCTACAACCAAGATGAACCCTTACGGAACACTCCCGAGTGCTTTGGTGCAGAAATAGAAGAGATGGATGCAAGAAATTGGGGAAGAATAAAAATTGAATTGTCAATAAGACTTCAGTTTATGGACTATTCTTGCATCCCAGCTGTGGTCTTACATTCTTTCTAGACCTAATTTATGACTCTAATTTATCCCTCTGCGACTAAGTGTGAGCTGCTCGCGCTTGTCCAAAGGCAACGTGGCCTTCACTCACCATCCACGTGCACACGTGGGCTTCCAGACAGCAACGTCGTTACAGACAAATTACAGAGCAAATCTTGGCTTGGCACATCCAGAGGCTGCAGGATTCATTTACTTCTGTAAACGGATGAAATAGAGAGCAGATACCAGCCAGCCTTGAGGAAAGCCCTCGGATCGCAGCCTGGCCCATCCTGCTGGTAGAGCCAGCAGGAGACATTTCCCTGGCCGCACAGGGATGACTTGGAGGATCTTGAGGAATGGCCTTTAGCAGACAAATGCAAATCTACTTAGCAACTTTTGCAATCTGCGTGACTCAGGTAGATTTTTTAGGTGTTTCAGTTCCATAACGTTATTCCGCGTGCCAGAAAAATATATTTTTAACATTGCAACCTAAAATGCACGTATTGCTGACCTCAGCTGTGCTCACCTCCTAAACAGCTCCAAGAGGAAACAAATTCAGTCCTCACACTCTCCTCGTGGGCACAAGAGGACTTTCCAATTCTCTGTCACCAATGTCACGACTGAAATTTGGGGGCTCAAGTCCCACCTAGGCCAGACCTGATTTATCACCCCACGATGACAAGGGCATTGCCAGCTTTAACACGTATGTTTGGCACGAACAGCCTAGGATGCAGAGCTACCCATTGACTAGAGGAATTCTTTTCCTCCCCACCGCTTCTAAGCCACTGCTTTAAAAGCAACATAAGACCTAGGAGTTCATGGAAGCTCAGTTTTATTTTCATCTTTGTGAAGCAATCGCCTCACACTGACAGAAGCCCTACTGTAGGGTCCTGCTCTAGGGTACATGCATTATGTCATACTATATTCTTTATATATTCTTCACACTATATTCTTTCATACCTATATTGCATTTATGTCACTCATGGAAACCTACGGAGAGCCAGGAAGGGCATTTCCAGGGCCAACTGCAGCCCAAGATAAAGGCTCCACCACAGATCAGAGATCTTCTCATTTTTCACTTCTTTAAGCTCTAGGACGCTACTTTTCCAGATAAATCTTCTGGCTGTTTCATAATTCATTGCAATGTACTGTGTGTGTACTACTTGTACACAGCTCCTATTATAAACCCCAAGACAGTCGAAATACCTGTCTTGTTAAGTCTGCTTCTTAAATGATCATCCTGAATTTGCAGTGTACTTAATACAGGAGCTTCTTCACAGTGCAATCTTCTTATTTAGCATGCTTTTCACATCAGAATATCTCGTCTCTCTCGAGTGGGCAGCCTTTGTTGCTGCTGTTTTTATTTATTTTAATTCTAGTGCACAGAAATGACTATGATCCCCGGGGCAGCCTCCTCTGGGTACCTGGTGAGCTAAGAAAGCATCGATGCAATTACAGCAACAAGTGTCATGCTTGGAAAGAATGAGAGAGAAAAACCAGCAAGTCCAAGTCTGGAAAAGGAGCCACCTCTCCGCCAGTGTCACTCACGGCATCAGCTTCTCACGGCTAAAAGCTCCAAGAGGACTGACAGATGGAAACCTAGCTGTCCTAATATCACAACAACGACAGAAAGTCACTTAGTTAAGGGACAGACTGGTCCTATTCGTGTTGATGAAGGGAATGTGTTGAAGAGCAGCAGAGCAGCTCCTGGGCTGCAGGTAACAGAGCTCGGAGCAGAGAGCACCTGGACAGAACATCCCTAAAAGCACCAAAAGCAGCTGCAGGGGCTTTATGGAGAGCAAAAGCCAGGAAAAACAAATATTTCATTCAGGAAAGGCAAGTTGTAGATGCTGAAACGCTCCCTTCTGATCAGCTCTCGGCTGATTCCTACCAGCAGGTAGGTAATTAATTCAGGCATGCAAAATAGCTGGATGGGAGCAGAACAAGGCAACTGCCAAAAAAACCTCTAGGGAACACGCGTCCCCTCACACCTAGTGTAAAACGTGGCATGAGGTGACGCGCTCCCTGCAAGGACATTTGAGTTATGTCATTAATAGTGATCTTAAATGCCCCTGCTGCACCAGTTGCAGTCTTTTAACCAGTCCTTGCAGCAGCACAGCCCACTTGCAGTTCACAATATGAGAGAAACTGCTGTGCAGTTAACTTAAAATTACAGCCAGCACAGGCAAGGAAGCATTTCATTCGTACGCCAGCAGGAGGGCAAGATGCAAGAATCTCTGGGGGCTTGTGGGGTTTTTGAAAACTGCCCTGGACAAAACTCTATTAAATGACCATATGTGCAGCAGCAAGAGAGAAGAAATTGAGAAGAGCGATTTCCACTGGGGCACCATAGAGTGGTAAGGTGCACAGATGGAATGAGAGGTTTCTGTTACTTGACTCTTATGTTTCTAGAGTACAAATAGGTAAATATCTCGTCAATTATACAAGCATTGTATCAACTGAGTCAGAAGACAGCAAAATGTTAGCATAAACACCATCTGACCCCACAGAAAAACTTACTCTCAGTGCTGTGAAGGCATCACCTGCTTCTAAACACACTGTAATAATTTGAAACTAATTATGTTACAGTCTTCTGTGCAAGATTTCCAGCAATTGCTTTGCAATAATACCCTTTTTTATTGCTTAGCTTGGCACTTGCATGTACAGAGATGAGGAAGAGGAGAACCTGTGGCAGGAGGAATTTGGTTTAATTTCATTGGTTTAGGTTTAATTTCACTGATCAAGCTTTTTTGTGAACTAGATCTACTAGTTTTGTGAACTAGATCTATTGCTTCAATGTAAAGCATAGGAGTAGCAAGTGTATTTCAAAGCAAATTCTCCCTTTCTGTATTTATCAAATAATGATGAAATGTCAAGAAATGAGTTACTCCTACCTATTTTGATACTATGGGGAAAGAAAATA
>JAVCKT010039586.1:0-14895 GCA_032273925.1 Rhynchotus rufescens
CAGGAGGTCAGCAGAGCAGAGAAGATGAGAAAGAGATTAAGTAGATATTTAACTCTGCAGCTTCAGAAGTCTTCAGGTAGTTGAGTGGAATGCAGAGTCAGCGCCTATTAAGTCAAAGTGGAAATTCCCATGATGGTGTAGGTTGCAAGCTGGTGACGTCTGACATTGGAAGAAGTGCCAGAAGACTTGCACTTGAAGATTTGCAGCCCTTGTATCTGACAAGGTGCTGGGAACATTCTCAGGGGAAGCATTTGTAACACATGAGCCTCAACTGCATGGGACAACTAGGAAGAAGCACTAAATATCAGCAGTGTGAGAACTCCCTGCTGCAGCGGATGGAATCCTACCAACCTGACAGTCTAGGGAAGTTTGCTGCTTGCTGCGGGCTTGTATTTGGGATGCAGTGGAAAGGTTGTCACATGAGAATCAAGGAGACCTGGAAAGTATCAAGCATAGCTAGATGACTCTTGTGGAAATGGTCAAGGGCATGAAGCCTCAGTTGTTTTTCTTGATCCTCAATTCCAGTGAGGTGGAAAGACCTGAAAAGAAGTGAATGAATTCTTCAGGTCAGCAATTGACACCAGCACAGATATGTCAAGAACATGGATTTTTCTTTCTTTGATGCTCTATAAGGACTCACAACAGCTTGTAAGAGGTGGGATTCACCTGAAAAAAAAATGGGCCATAAATGTCTTTGCTGACATGTTGGCCAACTTAGTAAGGAAGGCTATAAATGAAGACCTCTGAATATGGACCTTTTATTCATATAAACAAGTCTTCATCAGCTTGTCTAGGAGGATACTGGGGAACATAGCACTGAAAATCTTACTCAAGTCAGGAAGATATAAAAAGTATTTTTTTCCTCTGTTGACTATAAATAAAACTTAAGTAGGGTAATAAATTAAGAGGAAAATTGATTTCTGTGACTAATCTCCTACAAGTTAATATTAATCAATTGAAAACTTCATAGTGCAGAATTTGTTCATTGGTCAAACTTTGATTTGAGTATTTGATTTGAATTCCCAAATAACTTCCTTTAGCTATCAAAATGACAAAGAAAGCAACCTCATCCAACTAGAGAAGAAAAAAAATCCTTCCTCATATCATATAGCTGATCTCTTCAGCCTTCCATAGAACAGAAATATCCTCTAGCTAATAAGTTACTCCCTGCATGAATCCTCTTTCTGAACTGAAAGCCTTTTAAATCTGACAGTTGGAAATTGAGCCCCCATATGGTTTCCTATCTCCTGCACCTATTTGTCTTAGAAAACAGGGCAGCTGCCCTTTTGGGTCTTTAAAGAACCACTTGGCCTGTTATAGTCCTCTCCGGTATAAATCATTCCAACTAGGTACAGATGTTTAAACATCCTAGTGAAGGATTCACCTCGTGCAGAAACTACACTGTACTTACACTGTTCTTTCCATGGCACTGCTTCATGCAGGGTATGACAAGCAAGAAGTTTTACTGTAAACGTTAAAACCTGTAGACATTCGGCTCAATGGAAAACGTAGCTAAAACACTACAATGATTCTCAGTCAAAGCAACATCTAAGGAGCATAAAAATAACTTTAAAATCATCTTGCTCCTTCTGACACTTCTAAAGAGGTTGAGCACAGAATTAGATCCCCATGTTATTTATACTGCACTCTGAAACATACTGGATGCTTTGTAGATCAAATACAATGACACTTTCTCCGACACTAGAAGATAGTCTAATTTTAAACTCTCAGCAAGTTATGAGAACAGGATAAAGGGAGAGGGAGTGAGAGAGAAGAAATATTATGCTAATGTAAAAAAAAGAAAATCCAAGGACTTGCAATTTTACTAAAAGAATCTGCTCACAGTTTTTGTGTTCATTTTTCATATACATTACTCGAGACTGAAATTAAAAAAAAAAATACCCTCTATGTTATCTTCACACATGTTTTTGTGGCATCTGAAATTGTAATTTCTCTTTCTTTTAGACATTTATCCAAAGCAACAATCCATCAGTTTCTACTTACATATTTTCACAAAATCATTCGACTTGGAGAAGCAATCTGAAATGAGTGTAAGATGACTTAAAAACAAAGGAATATCCTATACAGGCAAAAAGAAAAAAAGAAAAACTACAGTTTATCTTAGTTTAAATCATTTTATCAATGGTAATTGATAAAAGGAAATCAATGCTGGAAATATACACTAAACAGTACAGATAATTTTTCCAAATATATATTTTAAATATAATTTATTGTGTTAATAAAGCTGTTACAGTGCATCATAGCGCTAAAGGAGCAAAAAAAAATAGCTACAGAAGATGAAGATACAGGCTTTTTAATAAATCTAGCACAAAGATACAGCAAATGTGGTCAACTTGTCTCAGCATATCTTACACAGTGCTCAGTGCACTCAGTTGCTGAATCAACTGAGTCAGAGCATATCACTGGAAACATCTTGTTTAGAGGAGGAGGTCAATGCTTATGGTACTTATGGATCAGTTCACTTGCTCTCACTGTCTCACCAACAGAGACTTACCAGGTTCACTGTGTTTTGGCGTGCATACCTGGTTATTTGTTTTCTTCAGAAGACTATAGTTTTCTTTTTTTTCTCACAAATCAGGTGTAAGTCTTATGTTTCATGGTGAAAAGGTATGCTTTAATTACAAGTGTAGGAATTATTTCTACTATATGATAGAGAGTTGCAATGTTTGCGGTGTATATGCAAAAAGCTGTAAATTATAACAATGGATGCTGTGCTTAAGGAATTGTTTGAAACAATGCAAGTATCTGCTTTGTCCTTAATATTTCTCTACTGCCACAAAGTTATCCCACTGTAAAGCAATTGGTATTCATTCTAGTTTGTAATTCTCCACTTAGCACATTCAAAATCATCATGGATCTAGAACTATGAATTGTACTCAGGTAGGTGATCACAAGCCTGAACACCACAGCTCTGTCAAACTTGTTACCTGCTCCTCTGCTCTTACTCTTCTTTTGGTTCATGACTAGCAATAAGAAGTCAGTCCTGAAAACACTCATATTAAGAGTGGTTGTCACAGTGCTTACTAATAGAGCAGACCACCACTGCTCGCCAAAATAAAACTTATTCTTCTTACTGTTGTAGAGTCTCACAGAATGTCCTCTAACTTTAAATGCAGGTATTTCACATTTCTACTCCTATCTCACTTTAGATAGCACTGTGTCACATGACCTGGGGCAAATGGGTGCAAGGCTGATGTTGAGAAGACTGTCAGTAAGTAGGACAGCTTTGAGCTTGGAGTGCTGGTAGATGCTATGTGTTGTTACTGAAATACAGAGCCACATCCTGCCCTTGCTGTCCAACCTGACAAGTTGAGTGACTATCACTGTCAACTGAATCGAGTTACCAGCAAAAAGAGAAGGTACAGGAGTGGCACAATGGTACAAAAGTACAAGGTATATCTTTTGCTGTGAAAGGCAATGTGAATCATGAGCCAGTGTTATGAGTTTTATATTTAATATGTGACACTTGACAGGTCTGCAATGCCACTGAGCATATATATATTAAGCTCTCGGTAGACTGGATAGACAAAATAATGGCAATATATATATGATACAGTGGTCTGTAGCATAACTTTTATATAAACTAGGTAGATGTATAATAGTTGACTGAAATTGAAAATAAATAAGGAAGCTGCAATACTTGTAAAACTGGAATTTCTTTATTTTTTTTCTTTGCAAAACCTCTTTCACAAGACTGATTTTCATTCATCTGTTTGGTACTGCTTCCTCATAGAACCAGCTCAAAAATATAATATCCATCCTATACTAGTGTACAGGATCTTGATAAGAACCCAGCAATTCAGAGAAAGTTACAAAGATTCTGTCATAAAATTCACTATCAATGTTAAATATGGATTCCTCTTTTAGTAAAAAGTCTTCATATATTTCCTCTGAAAAATATTAAAAAGAAACAAGTCCTGTTAATACATTTCTATGCACACTTAAAAGGGATTTAAGTCAGAAAAGACTTTCATTTCCCGCGTTTGCATATTTTATAGAAACTTTTTTTCTCTCCTGGAAAATTTTTCAGGGGAAAATATCTTTTATAAAGAAGTAAAAACTAAAATGCCTTCATAGCTTTGTCACATTGGACATTTAGTTTGATATGCCTCATGCTTTCATTTTCACTTCACTCCCTTATTCAACTAACTCTCTATAATTCTGGTTTATGTTTACTCTTAGTGAAGAAGAATGTGCCATGACCTTACCTACATCGCAGAAGGAAAACCTGGTGGAGCATTACAGAGGCAAGATGGAGGACCCGGGAAACTACAGGTCGGTCAGTCTAACCTCTGTCCCTGGAAAGGTGATGGGGCAGATCATCCTAAAGAGCATCTCTAGGCATATGAAGGAAAAGAAAGAGATCAGGAATAGTCAGCATGCATTCACCAAGAGGAAGTCTTGTCTGACCAACCTGAGAGCTTTCTACAATGGGATAAATTGTTGGAGGGATGAAAGGAATGCCATGGATGTTGTCTACCTTGACTTTAGCAAGGTTTGCAACACCATCTCCCATAACTTCCTCACAGGAAAGCCCAGGAAGAGTAGGTTAGATGAGTGGCCAGTGAGGTGGATTGAGAACTGGCTAGATGGAAGAGCTCAAAGGGTGGTGATAAATGGTGCTGAGTCTATTTGGAGGCCTGTGGCCCATGGTGTCTGGCAGGAGTCAGTACTGGTCCCTATACTGTTCAGCTTGTTCATCAATTGCTTGGATGAGGTGTACACTCAGCAAGTTTGAAGATGATAGCATATTGGATGGAATGGCCGACTCCCAGAGGGCTGTGCCTGGCAGGTTGGAGGTACCTGGACAGGTTGGAGAGTTGGACAGAGAGGAACCACCTGAGGTTCAACAAGGACAAGTGCAGGGTCCTGCACCTAGGGAAGAATAACCCCAGGCACCAGTACAGATTCGGGGTTGACCTGCTGGAAAGTAGCTCGACAGAGAGGGATTTGGGAGTCCTGGTTGACTACAAGCTAACCATGAGTCAGCAGTGTGCCCTTGTGGCCAAGAAGGCCCATGGGATCCTGGCCTGCCCCAGGAGGGGCATTGCCAGCAGGTGGAGGGACATTATCCTGCCCCTCCACGCAGCTCTAGTAAGCAGTGAGACCTCTAGTGAGGTTGCACCTGGAGTATTGGGTGCAGTTTTGGGCTCCCTAGTACAGGACAGATGTGGAGCTTCTAGGGAGGGTCCAGTATAGAGGGACAAAGAGGATTAAGGGACTCAAACATCTATTTTATGAGGAAAGACTAAGAGAGCTGGGCCTGCTTAGCCTGGAGAAGAGAAGGTTGAGGTTGATCTGATTAACATGTACAAATACTTGAGGAGAGAATGTAGGGAAGATGGGGCCAAACTCTTCTCAGTGGTGGCCAGCAGTAGGACAAGGGCTAATGAGTGCAAATTAAGATATAGGAAGCTTTATCTCCATAGGAGGAAGAAATTCTTTACTGTGAGGGTGACAGAACACTGCAATAAGCTGTCCAGAGAGGTTGTGGAGTCTCCTTCTGTGGAGATCTTCAAATGCTGCCTGGGTGTGACCCTGTGCCACATGTTCTAGGTGTCTCTGCTGGGGCAAGGGGGTTGGACTAGATGATCTCTAGAGGTCCCTTCCAACCTTAACCATTTTGTGATTCTGTGATTTTGTGATTCTGTGAAATAGAATGTACACACTCATACTAATACCTGAAAACACTCTCCAGTCTTGATCTAATTACTTTTCACAAGTCAGTTATGGAAAGAGAAGTGAAGGAGAACTCTACACTAGTATAGCATTTACAGTTAAAAGATTCAATATTGAAGGTAAAACAATAGGAAAATGTTTGCTTTAACTCAGAGACTTAACTAAGCTAAGAGACTTAACTAAGCTAAGAGAATAATATATATATATTTAGTTCACTCGCTGTCAGCAAACTTGAAATTTTGATCTTTCCACTCTTTCTAACATAGGTGTAAGTTTTAAGTCTTGTATGATAATGACCTTTGACCAGAGAACAATTGTAAAGTGACTAATCGATATTCATTCATTTAACTTCATAACATACATAGCTATGATTCTACTTACTGTTTGATAATAACCAAAATTCATTCAGTGATTTGTTATTTATTTCATATACAGAGATTGCAGTACTTATGAGAATACAGTGACTTTAAATGAACCATTTGGAAATGTCGCCATTTACTAAGTGCATGCCATGAGGTAAAGGTGAATGAATGATAGATGAGCAAATATAAAGGTATTTAATTTCCTGTCAAACTGCACTAAAAAGTTCATATAAGTCTCCTCTACCCAGTCTTCAACTTTGTCTGAACTTACTGCATTGATGGTTTAAAAATCTATCTCCCTATTCAAAAATGTAGCTGTCCCTTTCACCTCCTCTTTTGATTTCTTTCTGCTTCTCAATTTGGTATTCACTTTGTAACAAAAAGAAAGATATCAGCCTTTTAAGAAAGATCTTGACATCATGAGTAAAAAATGTTGAAAAATTGAAACATATTCCTCTGTTGGAAGGATGCTAATTTGTATCAGCTTTTTTCAGGCAGTGAGAAAAGACAAATGACTATTTCATGTGAACTTGAAAACTAGCATCTAGCTCTGAATAGTTGTCTTAGGATAAAGGCTATACTTATTTGAATTATAGGCAAAATCAACTTTCCAGATGATAACAATAGAATTTCCAGGTATTGTGGTGCTAAAAATAAGCCAGTCCAATCTGCTCTCAAATGGAGAAAAGTACTCCTTGGAAAAGAAGGTGCAAATTTATGTAGATACTGGCTGAAAGTTTTCTCTTGAGGAGGAAATTTTACTAATTACAGCTAAATAGAGCAAGCTAACAGATTTTTTGGTTTGTTTTCCATGATGTTCCTCATAGATCATAATCTTTTCTGAATGTTTTTTGCATTTGAAATTACCATGTGGGACCCTGATTCATACTTTTATAGTCATTGCTTGTATTTCAGTAGTACCATAGATAGCAAATATATTTGAGTGGAGTTCAGAAAAAAAGAAAGGGAAAGAAAACAGTTTCTGAGTTTTCCCCTGGAGGAATATCATTTTGGTTGAAAAAAAGGTTTTCCTCAAAAATCAATCACCTGTGTGGGGAGCATGTGTAATTTTACCCATATGTTATCATACGGTAACCTGTAACAGTTTGGTTCAATTCCTCATGGGTGAGATTCAATGTTTGCCTGAGTCTTCCGGAACTCCACACAGACCCAGATGGCAACTAACCAGTTTTACGGAAGATTTTCTAAACAGCTTACTAACAGACTTTTTACAACTCCTTCTTAAGTTCTTCTTCAAATGATCATTTCCAATGGTACTCTAAGAAACTTGGAAGTTGTTGTGACAAGATCCAAAACTTTCATATTTGTGATTATTCCTCACCACTGCTTCATGAAATATTAAAAGATATAGGTCCTGCCCAAAGTGAGAGGCTGGGCAATAACCTCGGCCAATTCCCTCAGCACTTTTGGGTGCATCCCATCTGGGTCCATAGATTTTTGAGTGGCCAGTTTGCCTAAATGATCCCTAACCCAATCCTTCTCAACCTGCGAAAGGTCTTCCTTTAACCCATTTATATCTCTTCCACTTGAGCCCTGCAGTTCATGGGGAGTCACCTTAGCAGTAAAGACAGAGGCAAAGGAGGCATTTAGTAACTCTGCCTTCTCGGCATCATCCGTCACCAAGGCCCCTTCCCCATTCAGCAGTGCACTAACATTTTCCCTCACCTTCCTCTTGCTGTTGACATACTTATAGAAACCCTTCCTATTGTCCCTGACATGCCTCACCAACTCTAATTCCACCCGGGCTTTGGCCTTCCTCATTTCGCATCTGAATGAATGAAAGGAGATGAGAGTACTGTTTAAGAAAATTCATTTAAATATTGGAACATTTCCTCTCCATTTGAAAGAAACTTCATTTGAATGAAATCTTGATTTAAACTTTTCAGTTTGAAATTAAATGCATTTGCTTTCATAGTGTATTAGTAGTACAAAATGCTATATTTTTTTCATTTTCACATATACATACTTTGCTACAAATGTGCTTGATCTATTCACAAAACTTTAGGAACATTGTGATCTTAAGCAACCTGATCTCCAAGTGTTAAAAATAGAAATACATGTATACTAAAACATAGCCAAGTCTATATGAGAATAATGCATGCAAGCTGCTAGTTAAAATCTGTCTTTTGCACACGATTTAATTTATATTCTGAATTAAGTTTATACACTTCTTGGAAATTTGCCCAGAATCTCATGGGTGCCCATTGTAACAAATGTGTCAAATGACTAGTCGAATATAAAATTTTCCTTTAATTCAAGTTGCAGAGAAATATATTTGACTGATTAGGTCTACCTCTCAGGTGTAACCAGGGACAAGATCCAATGGGTGAATGGAAACTCCTATAAATTTGTATGGGAAGAGAAGACCTTCAGATTTTGCAAATTGAAATAATTTTTTGCAAATTGAAGTAAACTTTTAAGAATGAGAAAGCTTAGAATCCGCAAGCAAGCAAACCCCAAAGTTTAGGTTGAAGGAAACAAGAAATTAATAGTAGTTATTTGGAATGCAGTATTTGGCATCTTGCTAAATATGGTATTGTGAAATCAAGAAAGGGGAGATAAACCTTGTGCTACTAAGGCAGATATATAAAAGCCACAGCTTGATGCTTTACAGTCACTCCTTCATTTATGTTTCACATTTCTGTATGACCACATAGATCCTAAGAATTTAATTTCTTTACTTAACAAATTGACAAACTCTAAGATGAAATTCAGAGGGGTTTTGTATTTATTATATCCTATCAAGGAACTTAAGCAATAGTCTTGTTTAAACTGGATGATTATATGGGAACTATTCTAGCCTAATACACTTCTATGGCTCTTCATGATGGATTAATGGGAAATGCTATCCAGAAGTGCCTGCTTAAGAGATTTGCCAAATGTGAAGTTTTAATTTAAAGTGTGTGAGTGTTAATTGTGTCTAATTGCCTAAATCCCCTATCATGTGTCACTTTATAACCTCATCACTGCTTGCTGCTTTTCAGTGTGACTTGTGATGGCATCAAAATGAGTTACTATAGTAAGGGTAAAAGACAGCTATTATTCAGTAGGGCAGAACTGCTTGATGCCAAACTTCAAGTTAAGAAGGAAGATTTGGGAAAACAGGCAAAAAACAAGCAAATAAACAAGCAGCAAAACTTGAGAGCAGATGAAACTTCGGGAGAAATTTAAGTAGTGAGAATACTATCCAAGCCTGAACTTATCGAGCACACCAGTTACAATCCCATAGTATGGAATGCCAAATTACTGCAAATGGATAGAATCTTTTAGCTGAAGGACTGGCAGTTTAGCTGAAAGACTGTATGCTCTGTCTTTTCAGTAACTGCAGTTTATATTAGTAAGATTGTAAAAAACTGATAAACTTGTTTTCCAGCACTATTAAATAATTGATCTTGTATTTGTAACTTTGTAAATTAATAGGTCTAGTAACACATAATCTATTAAATCCCTTACACTGAATTTATTTTTCATATATTGCATGTAAATAGAGAAAATTTGCCTAAACTAATATCTATGGGGCAAAACTATATCTATATGTAAATATATTTCGTTTAGAAATATTTTTAAGTTGTGAGCATATGAAGAAAATATTGAGGCACTACTGGAGCTATGTAAGACCTGAATCAGTTGGAGATCAGCTTTTTTTTTTGTTTAAGAGGTAAAACAATGCAAGAAGAGCACAAACCAGAACTCAAGACAGTATCAGACTCCATAGCACCAGCAATTGTATCTGCCAAAAGGATCAGACAATTTCCCATTCAGCATTATACTCCATGGTGAGCTCTTCCAAATTCTGTCATTGTATTAGCTATTTTTTCCTCTCAAAATTGCTCAATCCCACTTGCACCCAACATGTTCACATTTCCCTTGTAGTTCATAGTTGAACAGACTCATCAATATACAGTTTTGCAAGAGTTTGAAAGTGTGAATTGACTGTTAGCAAGACATGAGTATTGTGCCAAAAGTCCAGAGCATCAGCTCAGAAAGTGGAAACTGCTTCACTGATATCACTCACAACCCCAGATGCTGGTTCTATTTTATTATGCAGTGCTGCCCTCTGGGCAGCCTTAAGGCTAACTGAGTTGCCCATCTGCTTGCTTGTTGAATCATCCCAAAGACTAGCTCTGGGGAAATCCTATTGGTATTCCTGGAGGGCAGAGGGAATTTGGGATGTATCCAGTCTATAGGTTCTAGTATCTCATGTGTAGCCTCCAGCTACACCTATTCCATTTGCCATTTCAGTGACATCAGGCAGGGAAAATAACAACAACAACAAAACCTCCAAAACATGGTTTGGAGATTATTCCTAGAAGGTGCCCTCAGGTCATTCCTAGGAAGACTCCCATAGTTGCTGCCTTCAGGGATTCACAATACGCACATCACCTTCTAATTCAGAGCAAATCTAAAGTCCTCACATTAGGTATAACAAAACAAAAGTATCCAGCTCCTGAAGTTGAATAGTGAAATGCTTCACTATTATTTGAAAATATGGTTTTTGAAAGACACATTCACATGATCTAAAGATTAAACTGTTCTCAATCCATTGGCCATGCATGTATTTTTGTCTGATAAACTGTAGCAAATAAACTTAAATCTATAAGAATTACTGAAAAGATATGAAGATGGCCTAAGCTAATACATTTTGGTTCACAAGTAGAATAAGAAGATAAAAGCATGCAAATGACAACTACTGCAGTGCCTCTGACTCATTAAAATATTGTTTGAATTATTTGGTTGGAAATGAAGGCACCAGAGAAACCGTATTTGCTGCAGCTGGATATTCGACTTAGGCTTTTTCCTCTAGCCTGAAGATTTTCTCCATCTCTCACTGCATCTTTCCTCACAAGAGGAAAGAAACTGGAGTACTGTACATTGGTTCCTCTGGAAAGCAAGTGGGAGTCAGAGCCTGGAACACAAGCCTGGAACAGAAAAAGAGAGGGAGCTGGAAATGCAGTCTAAAACACAGCTACTGAAAGGCAGTTAAACTGCTTAAGGCAGCAGATAATTTGAAAAGCTAAATCATGATGTTAATTACCACGTTCACTCTTTTCCTACCTTGCCCTACTTATTCCGTGTCATAAATGGCATGATGAAAGAGGGCTCTGAACCCAAACAAGGCATGACTTCAAGAGATAATACTAAGATGAGCCTTTTGGAAAACAGAAAAAAAAAAAATCTAGGGCTCAAAATCAGTAACTCATAACGTTGCAGAGTAAGAAGAAAACTTGATTTCAATGAAAGGTAATTTTAAGAGCACGGCTTTCCACCAGTAAGAAAATCTTGTAATAAACTCTGCAGTATGAAAATATAACAGGCTGTCTCATTAGATTTGTCTAAGAATTCAGAAGTTCTAAGAAATCAGAAATGGCCATATTGCGCAATTTTGATTGATTAAATCATGATTAAATCATGATTGATTAAAAAATCCATCTTTCATTTCTTTCAAGTAAACATCACAGAGGATCAAATAATCAAAACATGGAATTTTAGATAATATTGAGCTTTTCCTTCCGGGAGGGTATGAGAGGACACAGTCATATTTCAATTATTTTAAAATATAGTGGTGCCAGAAGGTGTACTCCCAAAAGTCATAAAAGCTTTAACCTGGAAATTCTTTAAATCAATTATATTGCTTTTAGTGAGTCTTAAAAAAATGGAGAACTCTGAAAGATTAGAGAAACAGGAAGCTTTTCCAGGGCTCAAAAATATACTTGAAACAACATGAATCAAAGAACAGAGATAGCCTGATGTCAAGCCCAAGAAATTTCATCGTATGATTAATTTGGAACTCTGTCAAACAGGATTTAGAGACTAAAATTGCCATCCACTGTGCCAGCTCTGGAAGGTTTAAATATCACATCTGTTGTCCATTTTCTGAGCAATACTTTTTCTGAGCAAGTCTAGTTAATAAATGATGCTATGGTAATATAGAATATTTGAGTATCACAAGGGCCTCTGACCTAACACAACATAATACCCAATTTAAAATTTGCACTATATGAAATTAAGAGGGTACAAATAATGTATATATTAAATGCCTTACTGAAGGATCTAAAGTTGTAGGTCTTGCAAGGGAGATATTTATAAATACTTCCAATTAAGCACCTTCTACTATGTTCAAAATAGCCTTTACTAGATAATCTAGACAATGATACTGAAATTATAATGTTCAACTGTATAGCTAGTCAAATGGACTGCAGGTTTAATAAGAAATGAAGTGCACCACTACTACAAAAGTACTCAAAGCTGTTCCACCCTATAAAAATGTGCCCTATGGTATTGTATCTGGAAAAAAAACTACATTTACACAACTGGAGAAAGGATGATTATCCTTGGTGGAGAAGGACTGGGTTAGAAATCATTTAGGAAAACTGATATCTCTAAGTCCATGGTCTCTGATGGGATGGAACCATGCTTGGGGAGCAGGTGAACATGGATAGTTGCCATTTACTAATTCATAAGTCCATCCCTTGTAAAGAGATCACAAAGATCTTGCGCTGGTGAATAAATCAACTAATCAAAGCCCAGTGGATGTGGTTACCTCTCTGGTTTATTTTACTGTCTCTTAACAAGATAACACATGGATCAGTATTGGCTCCAATCCTGTTCAATTTATTCATTAAAGATCTGGATGAAGGGGCAGACTGCACCTTTTGCAAATTTGCTGGTGATTGATAGAAAACTGGGAGGAGTAGCTGATACACCACAGGTCTGTGCTGGCATTCAGAAAGAATTTGACAAGTTGGAGAGATGAGCAGAGAAGAACCTCATGAAGGTCAACAAAGGCTGAAGTGCAAAGTCCTGCATCTAGGCAGGAATAAACCCATGCGCCAGTACAGGCTAGGGGTTGAGCAGCTCAAGAACTCCACAGAAAAAGACCTTGGGATTCTGGTGAAGAGCAATTTGACCTTGAGCCAGCAATTTTTTCGGCCAAGAAAGAACAAACTGAAATACAGGAAAATCTGTCCAAACATGAGGAAAAAAATTACTGAACACTGAAGCAGGTTGGCCAGAGAGATTGCAGAGGCTTCTTCCTTGCAGATTTTCAAAAGTCATCTGGACGGACACAATTGTGTGCAATATGCTCTAGGTGACGCTGCTTGAGCAGGAGGTTTGGTCTAGATGATCTCCAGATGTGCCTTCCAATCTCAACCATTCTGTGATTCTGAGATTCTATTATTTTTATCTTGAAGAGGAGTAAGTTAAAGAAGGATTTAGAGATTCTTCTGAATAGCTATCTCATTATTTATTCTTAGTCCAATGTTTGGTTAAAATGGCCACTGAAATCCTAAAAAAAAATGAAATTACCTCTTCCACATATAGTGTCAGTCTTTTGGTAGAGAAACACTTGCTCTTATAGTATCTATTCCTCAAAAAGCATTAGCAAGAATTTAAACAGAGTCAAAATCATACAAAGGTGCAAGGATGACATCAAAGACTGCAAAAAAGTTAATATATTAATTTATGAAATAGAAGGTTAAAGAGATTGACTAGCTTACTGACTATAGGTGCCTAAACAGAAGGAAAGAGGGAGATGTTTTATTATTGAGAAAGAAACAAAAAGAATCAGCAGTTGGAAATGATTTTAGTAAATTCAACTTTGAAAAAAGACAAAATTTCCTAAAAGTGAATGTAATTAATATTGGCATAATTTGTCAGTGAAGATTGTAGCTTCTTCATTCCTTAGAGCCTCTGAGGCAAAACTTTTTTTTTTTCTCTAGCCCAAGTTTGGGAGGAATTCTTCAATCCATAGAAAAACATAAATATAGGTGCAAAGCTCTTTTAGATCTTACCTATTATTCCTCTTCCTCCTTTGTCTCAGTTTAATCTCATTCTTAGTGAACTCTGCAAGTGCTTACAACATTTCTCTCATCATACTTAAGGAAAATGGCTTTCATCAAATCTCCTGCTTTATGTCTCCTTTGATTCCATAAATTGACTTCGGATTTTATGAGGGTTTTTAGTTGGGTAGGTTTTAACATCATTGAAGGTGGCTTGATTGTAAATGACCAGTCCAATCATGGCTCATATAATTGGCTCTTAGATAGCCTCACTAATCACAGCCAACTATATTCACAAGCAATGTCTAGGCCCAAGAAGAGATCAATTCTATTTAATTTAGACTGTGCATTTTTTTTTTGTCATCACCACAACCACTGACAGAGTAATTGCACACCTGGTGTTATCTGGATCTGTTCTGGTCTCGGTTTCTGCCTTGTTTAATTTCTGAGCCCAGGCATTGGTAAATGGTCTTGCATATTCTTGCCACCTTCTTGTCACCACTGAAAACAGTGTTCTGTCCCTGAAGTTTTATACTGATGGTCTCTCTGCTTCCATATTCATATTTAAAATCCCATTCTTTTTGAAATTAAGGACAAAAAATATTTCTTGCATTTTCTCTGTGTGAGCAAAATTCAGAAATATTCTGTCTGGGAATATGGAGGGAGGATATGTATCATATTAACAGAATCACGCTAAAATGTCAGTCATTTTAATTAGACATACTTGATGCTGCATTTCCATGCATAATTGTTCTGGTACTTTGCCTATAGGCACCACTCAAACATAGTTTCTCTCAAGATTTGCAAACTATCAGGACTAAATTTCAACTGATGCTATGTGAATGGTCTGTATGCATACACACAGTTTTAAAAAAGTGTTCATTTGACTCTGAAAGAAAAATATACAGTTGATGAGGTCCTTAAGTTACTCCTTAGCTTATATTTCATTAATATATAATGTGACAAGACCAGTATTCACATATAAACAAATTAATTATGAATGTAAATGAACTTCTAATTTAGTTGTCCTG